>JBAMJV010014064.1:0-37703 GCA_037951105.1 Echinarachnius parma
GTTTGGCGTATGGTAACAGATGAATGAAATGTGTTTTGATCTCCCTGCTTAGAGGTATAAAAGATTGAATTAAGCGTTTCTGAACGTTTTCCGATTGTAGTCAAAGAGTATCTGAATTCGGATACGCGATCGTCCAGTATCCGAATTCGGATACTTCGCGCACTATGCTAGCTAGGGCAGGCGGGCAATTGATTGTGCGAGGGGTGTCGGCGAATTCACTTTGACCCAGTTGACAATGAGTTGTTAATGGTTACGACCGGACGCTAGCGGTATAGAACAATGGTACCATGTAGTCGTAGTGTGCGGCGCCATGTGTAACAACATACAAAGTATTTTACACATAACTAAGTACAGGTATGACTACCACCTAGTCCTAGGCTATAGCCTATAATATACCGTTTGTGTAATGTCATGACTCATATGTGTATAGCATACAGAATCACATTACCGTAGTGCATTATTTTTTCGCTCGGCGGGGCAAATGATTGTGCGAGGGGTGTTGGCGAATTCACTTTGACCCAGTTGACAATGTCAATGAGTTGTTATTGTTAATGGTTACGACCCAACGCTAGTGGTATAGAACAATGTAGATCGACAAATCTATCGCTTTCATGGCCTTGTAGGGACTCGCTTCACAGTCTGAACAACAGACTAGCCATGCATGTACAACAGCCCATTCCTTCCAGTGTGGTTATCTCATCCTCTACCAGTGAAACTTTACCTCAACTTGTTTACATAATATTAAAGTCATTTCCTGTCTCGCTGGTTAGTCCAAGAAGACTAAAGGTAGAGACATTTACATTAACATTTGGACGTTTTTTTTAACATGTCATACCTTTAGTCCTAGTCCATAGTGTACACGTTCTGTATGTAGCCAGCTTATCCACCCCAAAAACCCTCCAATTTGGTTGGAAATATTTCGGCTACTCACCTGAATTTTCACGACTAGGCAGATGTTTACTCTCTTTCTGCAATTGTACTGTCCCAAATACGTTTACAAGTTGTAATTCTGGTAAAATTAACACTTTTCCGAGGTAAACACAGCCCGATGTTTGATGACCAAGAATTCCCGTAACATGCTATTCAACGCAATTGCACAATGTAGTATTGTATTCGCCGTATAGACATTTGCATAACACACGGCTCGCGAATATAATACCGTTGCACGTATAACCTGCACGCGCGCGCGCCGTATCCTCTACTGTATAGAGGATACGGTGCGCGCGCGTACAGGTTATACATGCAACGGTATTATATTCGTGAGCCGTGTGTTATGCAAATGTCTATACACGGCGAATACAATACTACCATGTGCAATTGCGTTGAATAGCAAATTACGGGAATTCTTGGTCATCAAACATCGGGCTGTGTTTACCTCGGAAAAGTGTTAATTTTACCAGAAGTACAACTTGTAAACGTATTTGGGAAAGTACAATTGTAGAAAGAGAGTAAACATCTGCCTAGTCGTGAAAATTCAGGTGAGTAGCCGAAATATTTCCAACCAAATTGGAGGTTTTTTGGGGTGGATAAGTGGCTACATACAGAACGTGTACACTATGGACTAGGACTAAAGGTATGACATGTTAAAAAAAAACGTCCAAATGTTAAACCTTTATTAGTCTTCTTGGACTACTCGCTGGTCCTAGCTGTTTCAACTCCATTCAGATAAGAATCTCTTTGTCTCTATTCTGGACCTCTGTGGCGCGTTTTACTGCATACACACTAGCACACAAACCATGCTTTCTCTCACTCTGTCTTCATCATTCGCTCCGAGCTACACCTATTTAGCTCTTTCTTCTTCACCCATATGTTACCATTAAGCTCATGATGGCCACCATGGATTGTATTTACGAGGCCTGACAGATTCATGCCTATTTCTTCTTCACATCAAGGGAGAGTCCGGCCAGACCGACATGGGGCGTTAAACTATCACCATTTCTTCTTAGTCTTCTTCGACATCATCATCCTTCTCATCAACCGAGCCCTTCGGACCTTCATCAATTCGTTGTTCATCATCTTTTGTTTATCTAACGGACACGTTTATAGCACAGCGTTTAGGCTAGCTTCTCTCCACGGCAACACGCCGGAGATCATCGCAGCCACATCGTACGTGCTTGTCCAACGATGGAACTGAATATTGCGAATATCGACTTCTTTCTACGCGCCTTCGCGTTCATCACTTTCATCGTCTTCGAACTCTTTGCTGTTCTCGAACATCGTCGATCTTCTCTTCATGCAGCACTCGCGTTTCTTCATTTCATCGATCATATCTCCTCGAACTCTGGTTCTCATCTCTTCCGCGGACGCGCATTTCAATCAGGCCAACTGAACTTTCAATTATATAACCATGGACTTTAATTAATCACCGTGCAATACATCTTTCGGGACATTTGTTTTTACTTTCAATAATGACGTCATCCAAATTCTACATCACTTGTGTGGACACTCGATCTTTTATTCAGTCTTCATTTCTATTAGTGAACTTTGTATTGGGTGCTGGTGACTGCCGTATGTGTTTGCTATCATCAACAACAAACAACACTACTCATCCATCACACACCACATTTCCCCGATATATGGCTTCACTAAAGTGGTGACCCCGACGTGATTGAGCCCGTTGCGGACATCGAGATCGACGACGACATCGACCTCGAAAATGGACTTTATCATTCGTCCAACAAATTTTTTCCATGCAAGTTTTTCATCATTCTTTTTTTGACATTTCCTGCTTCATACAACACTATCATCAGAGCCTTCATGTTTCAGCAATTCCTACATCATTTCCCTCATCATCGACATCGATTGCTCACTCCATTCAACAATCTAGGGGGAGGCTCCTGTAGGGACTCGCTTCACAGTCTGAACAACAGACTAGCCATGCATGTACAACAGCCCATTCTTCCAGTGTGGTTATCTCATCCTCTACCAGTGAAACTTTACCTCAACTTGTTTACCGTAAAAATCCGTGTATAGACGCACGTCGGTGTATGAATCGCACCCCAACTTTCTATAAAAAAAAAATAAAAATAAATTGAATATTTTTTTTTCATGAATATTCATATATTCATGAGGTAGCAATGCTCATTAAATATGCAAAATACTAAATTCATTAATAACTTTTTGTAGAGAAAAATGTATAACCACTGTTTAGAAAATTGAATATTAAATGAGTTGCTGCTACTCATGAATATCTGAATATTCAATTAGTAGCAGTGTTACTGCTTAAAAAACTTGCATTTTGTTTTGCTAACCACTATAATTTATTGTAGGAAAAAGATATATTTTGATAAATGTTCCCCCTTATATCAAGCTCTTGTCATGCCCTAGACCAGTTTAATAAACATGACTACCGGGTGTCCCCAAAAAAAATTTCTAAAAATTTTTTTTTTTTTTTTTTTTTTTTTTTTTTTTTTTTTTTTTTTTTGGCTTGTACCTGTGGTATAAGACGCACCCCCCACTTTGAAAATTTTCCGACGGAAAAAAAGTGCGTCTTATAGCACGGAGTTTTACGGTACATAATATTGAAGTCATTTCCTGTCTCGCTTGTGTCCTAGCTGTTTCGAACTCCACTCAGATAAGAATCTCTTTGTCTCTATTCTGGACCTCGAGGCGTCTTTACTGCATACACACTAGCACACAAACCATGCTTTCTCACTCTGTCTTCATCATTCGCCCGAGCTACACCTATTTAGCTCTTTCTTCTTCACCCATATGAGTTACCATAAAGCTCATGATGGCCACCATGGATTGAATTTACGAGGCTACAATTCATGCCTATTTCTTCTTCACATCAAGGGAGGTCCGCCGACCGACATGGGGCGTGTAAACTATCACCAGTTTCTTCTTAGTCTTCTTCGACATCATCATCCTTCTCATCAACCGAGCCCTTCGGACTAATGCTGTTAGGTTAAAACAAATATCCCGGCTCGGATCCCGGCTCGTAGAAATAAAAAATGATTAACGGGTCCCGGTTCGTCCCGGTTCCCTTGTGAATGAACAAAAACACTGTCTGTACCCATGCACACACAGTTTGCTATTTTGGGGTTATGAGGAGACATACCATATATATATATATTAGCCAAGGTTCAGTGGGCATGCAGTATATACCAAACTCACACACCCACATGTGAACTCAGGGCCTGTGTAAGATCATGTTGGGCGAATTTTTTATGACTACAAGAAACACAATGTTTAAAAAGTTGTAAAAAAAAAATGGGCGGCAGCATTGGGGTCATTTATTTTGGGGGTGTGCCAGTGTTTGGGGCAGAGTTATTTGTTTTTGTTTGTATAGTTATGTTCAATAAAGCATACACATGAAAAGCCAGTTCACAATATATGTTTGTGGAGTCAAGAAAAAGGCACTAAAAAAGTATATTCAAAGCTGGGGGTAAGCTTTCAACAGGGGGGGGCATTCTCCTTAACCAAGCAACCCTTTGTATAGCTCCTGCACAAATTCTGGTAATTGACTTCAAGGCTCAACCTGTTCAAACATGTGTTGACCTTCTCTGCTCCTGGTCCTAGCCACAAGGTACGTAAATCTGTCATACCTACTGCAAATTACTTGAGTGATCCCATTTTTTGTCTTATATGTACAGTATACAACTTTGTTATTATTACTGAATAAAATGGGTTGCCAAAACAAGAATTATAGAAAAAAAGGGCATTTTTCGGACCCGCTAATTTCCCGGTTGGATAGGCCATGTTCGCCGGGAATTCCCTTCTCGGATCGGATCGGATAACAGCATAGTACTGTCGGACCTTCATCAATTCGTTGTTCATCATCTTTTGTTTTATCGAACGGACACGTTTATAGCACAGCGGTTTAGGCTAGCTTCTCTCCACGGCAACACGCCGAGATCATCGCAGCCACATCTGTACTGAGCGTTGGTCCAACGAGTGGAACTGAAATATTGCGTAGATCGACGTCTTTCTACGCGCCTTCCGTGCCATCGACTTTCATCGTCTTCGAACTCTTTGCTGTTCTCCGACATCGTCGACTTCGCCCTTCATCAGCACTCGCGTTTCTTCATGTCATCTGATCATATCTCGGCCTCGAACTCTGGTTCTCATCTCTTCCGGCGGACAGCGCAGTCAGTTCAGGCCACTGAACTTTCAATTATATAACCATGGACTTTAATTAATCACCGTGACAATACATCTTGCGGACATTTGTTTTACTTCAATATGACGTCATCCAAATTCTACATCATCTTGTGTGGACATTCGATCTTTATCAGGTCGTTGTGACTGTCTTATTCTATTAGTGAACTTGGATTGGGTGCTGGTGCTGCCGGTATGGTGTTGTGCAGCATCACTACTACAACAACACATACCAGTCATCACACATCCACATTGCCCCGATATATGGCTTCACTAAAGCCTTTTTGACATTATTATTGTTATTTTCACTGTGCGGCATGAATGCCGACTGAAAAATAACAATAATAAAGTCAAAAAGGCCATGAAAGCGATAGATTTGTCGATCTAAGAACAATGGTACCACGTAGTGAGCAGGCGCCATGTGAACATACTCAGAGTAGATTTCTCACACAACTTGTACAGGTATATGGGCTAGGCTAGATCGACAAATCTATCATCACTTCATGCCACTCTTGACTTCTATATTGTCTCACACATCACTGTCGGCATTCTACGCGATCAGTCACTACTGATACGGTCGTCGGTGCGATCCAAAAACACCTGCATAAGTCTGCAGAGTAAATTGCAGCTTACGGAAAATCAGTTGACTCTACGAAACTAAAAAACATACACTTTTCGACACTTCCAGAATTGTTGCCTGGGCTACTATAAATTAACTCACTCAACCGATCTCGGTGTGTCGCTCTAACATGTCATTCTATAATTACGGCGATTTGGGAGATTTTACAACACTTTCCATCACTTTTCCTCGGTCTTTCGCGGAACCTTTTTTCGAACTGCATACATAATGCATGCATCCGTAATGCGGCAAACACTCTTTCAGAAACTTAGGCAGCTAGGGTATGGTACAGCGCCAGGTTCTGTATAGCAGCTTTGCAGCACTGTACCATACCTTGCTGCCTAAGTACTGAAAAAGTGTTCGCGCATGCGCAGACGGATGCATGCATTATGTATGCAGTTCGTAAAAAAGTTCCACGTAAGACCCGAGGAAAAGTGATGGGAAAGCGTTGTAAAATCTCCCAAATCGCCGTAATTATAGAATGACATGTATAGCGACACAGGAGATCGGTGTGGGTAAAGTATTCTAGTAGCCCTAAATGTATTGATAGGGCTACAAATTTGCGCAAAGTACAAAAAGATGTAGTTCTTTTTTAGTCGAAGTCAACTGATTTTCCGTAAGTCACTTTTATTGCAGACTTGCGGTGTTCTTGGATTCGCACCGACGACCGTTATCAGTAGCGTCTATCGCCGACAGTGAAAATAACAATAATAATGTCAAAGAGGCCATGAAAGCGATAGATTTGTCGATCTAGGGCTAGCCCGCCTATACAAAAACTATAAAGCCACTGCAGACACTGGAGACCATGAGACAGAGCCGACTCAGGCTAGAGTTGGGCCCAGTTGGTCGGATTCGATTCATCGTGTTGTGAATCGGCACCCAATTGACATCCCGACTGTCCTCTCGACTGGCAAAATGTGTGTCGCGAGGCACTGAAAAAGTGAAACTAAGCCGATCCGAATGAAAAGGTGAAAACCAGTCGAATCGGGCCGAGTCGGCTCTGTCTGCTCCGGGCTAAGTCTGACAGAGAGCCAGCGCTTGCGCTGGCGCTCTACGATCACTCACAGAAGCCCCCAAACTTGCACTTTTGTGTGCACGATATATGATACAGATAATCATACAATGATTGACTATTGGTATTTCAAAACAAATATGACAAAGTCAATTGGTAGATGTTGTTTCCTGGATCACAGGAAAACAGAAGACATACAGCGCAAATATAATTTAATACTCAATGAAAGACTAAAGCTTGCTTGACAAAAAAGGTATTAATAATGTAAATGAAGGATTATATAGCCTGACAATGCGGACCAATCTATAATCTTAGCTACCATACACCTACAACTTCAAATGCATTCTAGTCATGTTTATTAATCAAAATGTTTGTATTACAAATTACAAGCATGGATTTGTTCTGAACTGAACATCACATTTAATATTTTACCCATTCAAGTATTTAAACATCCATCTACACTATATCTTTCTACTGCTTCCTTTTAATGTTTTGCGTTACAGGACATTGGATTTGGCCTGTATGTATGTGGAGAATCTCATGGTGGGACAGACTCCCAGCAGCTGCTGTGCAATCTCAAGTAAGTTGCATTCCTTCAGGGTGTGTTTAAAACTGAGATTTAAGTGGCTACATTAGATAATTGTTTGGTTTAACCCGGGCCTGATTAGGCGCCTCGTTTAAGGGCACTCCATTACCGACAAGGTTCGTCAAAATTCTGTTTATTTGAGGACAAAAGCAGCTAAGGTAGGGGAAAAGTCAGCTCTTTTTCAAGGTTTTAAGCAGCACGATTTTTGGTTTATTCTGTAGAAAATTGACAATTTTGGAGTAATATATCAGCTAATATTAACTAAGACAAATTACAAAAAAATGTATCATTTTCTTCAGAGCAATCAACCTTGGCCGCCCATGGAAATTGTTTTTTTTCATTACGTTAGTGTATCTTGGTTCAATAGACTGAAGCCACAAATTTGATTTTGTACTGTTCAATATTGTTTGATTTTGCATACACGCATTTTATGGGTAGACCTATTTTGTCAAGACGTTTTCTATCATGGTACAGGACTAGTTTGAGTGTCTAAGGCCTTATCGAAGAATAAGTTCATTTTTATTCTATAAGAGTGACTGGTTTTAAAGGGGTAGTTTAGTTTTGGTAAGGCTGAACTTTAGTAGCCATAACCTGCACAGTAACATTATAAACTAATAGTTATAACTCCACCATGCTCGAGAAGGTATACAAAATTACAAACGACTAAGTAAAAAGCCTGTTATCATTCAAAAAGAGTCATTAAAACACAAGAGGGCGCTTTTTAAAAGGGCATTGGTTTCAACCATTTTCATACAAAATTATGCATGTGATGTTTTATTGATATAATGATTAAATAGCGAGATCATCAACAACTATTTAAAAAACGCTTTTGAAAATTTTTGAAAAAGTGCAAGCATTTTTTTTTCTTTTTCTAAAATCATCTAATTATTTGGGCCCCAAATATTATAAGATCAGATATATTTATTGATATTTCAGCCGTTTCTGGGTCGATTTTGACCAAATAAAGTTTATTCTGCCATTAAAATTGCATGTTCTCTCAAATTCGTCACTCAGTTTTTCATTAACCTCACAAAAAAATTGTGATGTGCAGCGCCCTCTCTACCAAAACTAAACTACCCCTTTAAACGTCAATGTGTTGTTTCTAACATTTTGTTGTTGTATTTACTATGCAGGGTGATGAAGAATGCAGTTATTGGGAGTAACAAGCAGAGACAAACCTGATGCTATGTGGGGCAATAGACAGGTAACTTAAAGGAACTACAGCGTCTAGATGGCCTAATTTTCACAATTCGGCTCTCTATATAATTTTTCCCGAAGAAAAGAATTTGGCAGTCATTTCTCATGAAATCAATCAATTTTGGGGTAATTAGTAAATATTGAATTGTCTTGGGAATGCCCCTTTTAAATCGCCGAAATGTGACGTCACCTAAAGAACGGACTAATGAACTAAATTCTTTAGATGACGCGTCATGACGTAAGCCAATGAATTGTCAATCACATGTCAATCACGCTGCCGATTCCGGACCCTAAATTTGGGTGGGGCATAAACTGGCTGCTAAGTGAGATTCGGCATCAGAAAACTAGTCTTAAATCACTACTGTGTTTATTTTCATGGATTTTTTTTCGGCAGACCTATGTTTGAAGTCATCAACTATGGAATAAGTGTCAAAAGTATGTTGTATTCTTTAGTTCCTTTAATAAACATTATCGCAAAGTGTGATGAAATCAGAAAACTCACAACGTTTTGTACGCTGCTGCTGTACTTAATATTATATATCCAGGTAACTTGATATTGGTGTACAGTTCAAATTCTTGGTTACCAAGTAAATTTTGAAATACAGTACAGACCAGGAAAATAGCACAATGTTGTGCCGGGCACAAGAGTATTCGAAATTATCAGCCTTCTGTCCTGGGTTACCTGAAATGAGGTTCGGTCCACCATAAATTTCTATTTATATCTCCATTGTCTGGTGGCGTTGCGCCCTAAATCCTGATCTCATGAAAACTGTTTGATGAGTCGATCATATATTGAAAACACTCAGAGCACGAGAGATTACTAAATCATAGTAATTCATATCTTGCCAACATTTGCTTCTGGATTGGGTGATCGTACAACGGAATCTGTTTCCTTTGACTCCCCCAATTCTGGTCCTGATTAATTTAAGTTCTTTATATATAATTTACTTGCCTTGGCTGGAAGAAATGATAGTTAAATAGTAAGCATTGAGTCAAGCATAATGTTTTGTTTGCTATTAAATTGTCACATTTAGACCTAAAGCAGGCATAGGGTATTATAAATGATTTTATCTAAGAAATTACTGCAAAGTACACCCAGTAAATAAATCTCAAAACGGATCAGCAGCAAGCTTGAAAGGATCAGTTATACAAAAGTAATACACATCAAACAGTCAAACCTGTCTTAGTGGCCACCTGTCTATAGCAGCCAACCTGCCTATAGTGGCCACTGAACATGATCCCCTGCAGAGAAAAACAATATAATGAACCTGTCTATAGAGGTCACCTGTCTACAGTGGCCACTTTTCTTACTTCCCTTAGGTGGTCACTATACACAGGTTTGATTGTACATAACAATGTACAGCTATTATACTACTTGCACTTTCATGCATGTAAACAAAATTGTTATCACTTTACTATTTTTTACACTCCCATTTTATTACACAGGCGATATTTTAGTAGATTAGCAGTTTTCAGCAGTATTTTATTGCATCATTTTCTATATTAGGATACATTACATCATGACCAGTGATGGGGCTTCCCCAGATATCCTGGTGGAGAGTGCTGTTCTCCTAGGCAGCTTTGCCAAGGGGACGGAGGACAACAAAAGGGAACTGATGGACAAGAGAATTCTAGCTGTCATGCTTCAAGGTACAGTACAACGCTTTGATACAGTGTTCTTGATAATAATGATAATATAGAGAGCCCATAATGCGCCAGTTCCATCTTTCGCAAAAAGCTCTGGGTGTAGTTAAGGTTAATGATATATAACATCATGACCATTGATAGGGGATCCCCAGATATCCTGGTGGAGAGTGCTGTTCTCCTGGGGAGCTTTGCCAAGGGGACAGAGGACAACAAACGGGAACTGATGGACAAGAGAATACTAGCTGTCATGTTGCAAGGTATTTCGCTGTTACGTCACATTTAATAATTGTATAAAGTGATCCACTAACTTTATATTTTTCCCCCAAAGTAATGTTTGAGACTGCAATCATTTACCAGTTTCACTGTAAGATTCTTGAGAATGATATGTTAGAATTTCATAGAAAAGGAATAAAGTTTACCTTGTGAAAGCAGAAAAACTCAATATCCAATTTTATCCCATTCGTTTGTGTGACGCATCCAAATTAGGATACTATGGTCGATTGAGTATTCAAATTCATGACTTTAGTTGGAAACCTTCTATAGATGCTATTCATGATAATGGAGACATTTGAAAAATTAAAACCCATTTCATTCTTCTGTTAGCCAGACAACAAGGTACAAGAGAAGTAGAAAAGCTCCAAGTGATTTTGGTTAAAATTGTACAAAGTTAATGGATCACTTGCACAGTGCCTAGTTTACGTACTATTATTGTCATGTACGTGTAGTATCAAAGTTAGTTTTTTAACCAATACTGTAGTTCAAGATTGAAAATTGTTGTTTTTACCCCTGGAGAGATTTTTGAATAGCAAAGCAGTGCACATACATGTGTACATATATATAGGACAAGAAATACAAGCACAGGTCTGTCAAAATAGATTTTCTGTTGTATTTGATATGCAATCCTCTCGAGGAAAAACCAACATTTATTTTTCGGGGGTTACTTCAAGCTTGCCTGCATGAAAATACCACTCTAAACATTGTTTTGCATAATTGAACTCTATGCAAATTTACAGAGGCTCTTATTAGCATGGCAGGGGCTAAATTGCCTCGTCCACAATGTATTTTTTATGCCTCCGCAACGAAGTAGCCGGAGGCATTATGTTTTCGGGTTGTCCGTCCGTCTGTCCGTCCGTACGTACGTCCCGTTCTCGTGATCGCGTTATCTCAAGAACCGATTGACGGATTTTCACCAAACTTGGGTCATGTATGTATCTTGGGGTGCCAATGATCTAATTAGATTTTGGGGTCATAAGGTCAAAGGTCAAAGGTCACAGAGCTCATTATATATGCAAAAATAGCTCGTGATCGCGTTATCTCAAGAAGGGATTGACAGATTCTGACCAAACTTGGTACATGTATGTATCTTGGGGGGCCAATGATCTGATTAGATTTTGGGGTCATGAGTTCAAAGGTCACAGAGCTCATTATATATGCAAAAATAGCTTGTGATCGCGTTATCTCAAGAACCGATTGACGGATTTTCACCAAACTTGGGTCATGTATGTATCTTGGGGTGCCAATGATCTAATTAGATTTTGGGGTCATAAGGTCAAAGGTCAAAGGTCACAGAGCTCATTATATATGCAAAAATAGCTCGTGATCGCGTTATCTCAAGAAGGGATTGACAGATTCTGACCAAACTTGGTACATGTATGTATCTTGGGGGGCCAATGATCTGATTAGATTTTGGGGTCATGAGTTCAAAGGTCACAGAGCTCATTATATGCAAAAATAGCTTGTGATCGCGTTATCTCAAGAACCGATTGACGGATTTTCACCAAACTTGGGTCATGTATGTATCTTGGGGTGCCAATGATCTAATTTGATTTTGGGGTCATGAGGTCAAAGGTCAAAGGTCACAGAGCTCATTATATATGCAAAAATAGCTCGTGATCGCGTTATCTCAAGAAGGGATTGACAGATTCTGACCAAACTTGGTACATGTATGTTCCTTGGAGAGCCAATGAACTGATTAGATTTTGGGGTCATGAGTTCAAAGGTCACAGAGCTCATTATATATGCAAAAATAGCTTGAGATTGGAAATCTCAAGAACTGAATATCAGATTTCAATCCAACTTGATACCTGAATGTATCTTAGGGAACAATTTTAGTCATTAGATTTTGGGGTCATGAGGGCAAAGGTCAAGGTCACTTATAGCTCATAATTGTGATACGTCAAGATCTAAAAGACAGAGTACCATCAAAATTTAGTTGACAGAATTAATTCTGTGTACATGTTGATTTGGGCTTGATATGAATAAATTGCGTAATGGCGGAGGCATCATTTTCGACTGCGCGCAGTCGAAGATCCATCTAGTTTCATGATGAATCCTCCCTAACTGTTGTTCTTGATGTGCACAGGTCTTGGAAACGGTGATATCAAATTTGTGGAGGCGTCTCTACGATTTCTGCGGACCATTCTGACTAGCCCTGAAGCTCCTGTGGAAGACATTGTTTTTGAGGTATGGACATAATGAATTTTTAGAATAAAAAGCTGAATATTTGTTAATAGAGGTCTTTCTATAATTATGTTTGTTTACACTGTTCTGTTATTCATTTTGTGCAAAAGAGTATATTTACGATAGCTGCGTTATAGAAATGTCTATGAATATAATTTTAACCCTAATAAGGCCGGGGGGCCATAATGGCCCCCCCCCCCCCCCCCCTCCCACTGCGATTTTTTTATTGCTCCAAAACGCTGTAAGATGACACGCTGCTGCTTGGTGACTTTTTTCTTTCGGGTCTTGCGCACATTTTAAAACAAAAATTTTGAAAATCGGACCTACCGTTACAAAGTCACGTGACCTTTTGTCTATGCATGTCAGCCCGAAAATCGCTCAATTTCGTGATTTGTGTACAAAACATATGGAAATATCAATTTTCATAAAATGAGGTGTATCATTAATTATTTGGTGTTTACATTTTATATGTTGGTTTTGGGGTTCAAAATAGTTAAATTATAGTAAAAAATAAAATAAACAACAAAAACAATAAAATACAAGTTTAAAAAAACAAAGAAATACATAAGAAATTAACAAAACAATAGAAAACATAAGAAAGAACCGGGCTCTTCCAAATTTTGTTGTCGTATTATCATTCCAAATGCTCTAAAGAATATATGTAGTGAAAACCAGAGTTTAATTATGAAGAATATATGATTTATGGGTAAAAATATGAATTTCATGACTTATTTGCATAAATTACCATAAATATGCAAATTAATGAATTTTTCAAAAATTTTAAAAATTACCATTGTATTCTATACACTTCACTTATCATGCGTGCAAATTTTTATGGCGATCGGCCGCAGAGCGGCCGAGATCTTAGGGGGGGCCATAATGGCCCCCCCCCCCCCTGGCCGTAGGAAGACCTCAAATAGCCCGGCCTTTTTAGGGTTAAAGAAAGACAATTTTATTTTTTGCCTAGTTATGTATCATAAATGAAAATGAATAAAGGAAAATGCGCTTCCAAAGGAATCTATGATTGCTAGGCCGGTGCTCTTACCAATTGTCTAAAATTCCTATCCATTTGGTTACATAAAGACATTCTGAATACAGACGTTCATCATTAATAGGTTTTTTTTGCTCAACTTATCCAGGATCCTGCAGTGCTGCCACATCTCATTCACCTTCTGCCAAAGACTCTGTGTACACAGGAGTGCGTAGCTCACATACTGTCACACTGTTGTAAGGTAATTTTAGAACTTAAATTGTATTATCATACTTCTACAACTCCTATAGCAACAGCCAATCAGCATCAACCATGCTTAGTGTTTGCCGTGGTAATTATATAAATTTTACCATAATTTACAACATCACAATTTACAACAATCGGGCTAGTTTTGTGAAATGGGGGCCAGATAGATTTGAAACGATAATTCTTTCTTATTTTAATTGATGTGATTAATATTTTATTGATGCTTTTTTCTTCTTTTCTCCTTCAGACAACTTATTGCAGGAATTACTGTTCCACCAAGGTGCAGTCGAAGCATTGGCGCCTCTCTTATGTTCAAAGATCAACAAAGTGAGTAATATATTCAACCTGTTCCCTACTAGATTTTGCAATCCCCATAGAGTTAATACAGGTGCCTGCCAGGTTCCCGTAGGCAATGGGTTAATAATTCATGGCTCCACACTTAACTTTTTTGTCAGTGGCCCAGTCAGACCAGTGAAATAATTTCTTCTCCTTTTCTGGTGGCCCGCAAGAGAAATTTACTGGCCCGAAAAATATTATTTCATGTGTAAACTTTTGAAAATATCACTCTTTCCTGATCAAACCTGTAATTATGCATATGGGCAATTCCACGGTTAGTAACGTTACATTTAGAGCATATTTTCATAACATATTCTACTTTATATCCCTTCTATGAATATTCATGAGTATTCAAGAACCGTGATTGGTCAATTGGGGCTCTCACAATAAAGATTATTTCCACTATAAATCTGGAATCGGGGAATATGTTTTATTATATCCTACATGAATGAAATCCTGTTCAGTGATTGGTCTACAGAGCGTCATGTGACCAAACATAGTAATGCCCATGGAGAAAAATGTGCTATGCGTGACGTCATTCATGGAATAGTAAATGCTATTCCATGAATGACGTCATAGACGCCGGGTGATCATATTGAGCCCATAGAGATGCGTGTTATAAAACTTCCCCGCGAGCAGAGGTCTTGTTTTAGCTTGCGAAAGATGCTTGACGAGATTTCTCAAAGAGTTATTTAAAAAGAAATACAGCATATTTTCACCCGTGAATATCAATAAGTTCCAAAGAATATTCTAGAGATGCATTTCATGTATAACGTAGCGGTATTCGAATTTAAAAATTACGACAATGGTGCACATTGTGCATTGTTGTCCTTCTGTGGTCGTGACACTAATTCGTCATTAGAAAATTTGCCGCGGTGTGCACTACACTAGCTGTATGTGTAATGTACGAATAACTAGTTTCTCCATACAATTACACGTGTGTAGTAAAGCAGGTTAATTATTCACTTTGATGCGCGCGTTTTGCATTTGGGTGCGCATTAGTTGTTAAGGCGCGGAACCATGAATGGAAAGATAGCGCAATACGCGCTCTGCGCTAGGACTATTGCGCAAAGGGGGTCAGTGTCACAAACAGAATATAGTCAGTGCAGTGATGGTTCCATGATCAATGCTTTGTTTTTCTTTATATTTTTCTTTAATTTAATTGAAATCATTTATGTTTGCGATGATTATGATTATGCGAAGGATATAAAACAAATATATCATGCACTATTTCGAGCCACTAGTGAAATTATGGATTCCTCGGTGACAGAAAAAGCACTATGTTCTTCGGGTCTACGACCCTCAGAACATAGTGCTTTTCCTGTCACCTCGGAATCCATAATTTCAACTAGAGACTCTCAGTGCATGGTATATTTGTTTACTATCTTTGCCGATAGCAGGAAAATAACGTTATAGATCATATTGCCCATAGAGATGCGTGTAATAACAGCTTCTCTGCGAGCGGAGGTCTTGTTTTAGGTTGCGAAAGATTCTTGACGAGATTTCCCAAAGAGTAATTTAAAACGAAATACAGAATATTTTCACCAAAAAAAGTTCAAAAAAATATTCTAGAGATGCATTTAATGTATAACATGGCGGTTTTCGAAGTAAACAATTTCGAAAATGGTGCACATTTTGCATCGTTGTCCTTCCATGGTCGTGACAGTAATTCATTTCATTTAATTTCATTTCATATAATGTATATATAATGTGTACGAATAGCTATTTCCCCATTCAATTACACACGTGTGTATATAAAGCGGGTTAATTATTCACTTTGATGCGCACGTTTTGCATTTGTGTGCGCATTAGTTGTTAATGCGCGTAACCATGAATGGAAAGATAGCGCAATGCGCGCTCTATGCCAGGACTATTGCGCAAAGGGGGCCAGTGTCACAAACAGAACATAGTGCAGTGATGGTTCTATGATCAATGGTTTGTTTTCCTTTATAATACTTCAGTTTAATTGAAATCATTTATTTAGATGATTATAATCATGCGGAGGATATAGAGCAAACAGAAGGGATATAAAACAAATATACGAAGCTTTTAGTTCAAAAGTATAGTGGAAATTATATATCTTCGGAGGGACCGGCATAGTTACTATTTTTGTCCTCGGGGCTTCGCCCCTCGGAAAAAATAGTTCTATGCCAGTCCCTCCTCAGATATATAATTCCACTATACTTTCTCACAGCTTGGTATATTTGTATAATAACACCACCATCTATTCATTTCAAGTCACAATCATGTTACAACATGTTCACCCACCCGAGGTCTATAATAAAAAAAAAAAAAGAACACAATTGAAATAATATTCGCGTCGCCATGGCAACTTTTATTGTCGGTTAGTAACGTTACAAAAAAAGGACATGGGAAAAAATCAATGTTTTCAAATGAGAAGTCTTCTAAAACCTTAGATAATTCCAACAAAGTGCCATATTCATTTTACTTATAGTTAGTTGGCGCATGTTTCAGCCAATAATTAAAGCATCTTGACTCATATTTTTTTCATTAGGCTCCAAAATCATGGTTAGTAACGTTACGGTTAGTAATGTTACACTTTGTCCGTGCAAAGGTAAAAGTTACCAAACATAATTTTTTTACCCTCCCTTCGCCTCAAAATCACAAGTAATACTTAGGAATTACAAGTAAATCAACATAACTATCCATATTACTCTTAACTTTTAAATTCTTTAACTAGAAACTCTTAACTCACAACTTGAAACATGAAAACTGTTTGAAAACATATCTTATCCGATACATTCCATAGTTCACCAAAGTTCATCAAGTGGTAGGTTAATAATGCATAATTTGTAATACCCATTAACTGTTTATTTGCAAGCATTTAGATTTTAGATTCAATATTTGTAGTATTTTAGCAGGCAAATATTGAGTAGAGATCTATCAATCCAAATGGTCATTTGTTGACTTGTTCAATAATCCAATTAATGTTACATTCGGATTCTTACAAAAACTTTAAATAGTACTTTGTTCATAGTATCAAATTCAAATACATGTACATGTAGCTTTGTGTAAATAAAATAATTATGTGTGTTTTAATACAAAACTCATTGGAGAGATAGAATTCTAAAAAGAGATGTTTGTTTGTAGCTAGTTTCTTCTTGATTTGGAGCTGTTTTTGCACACATTTTGGTAGGGAATGTTCTTGCATCTTTTTCTCCTCCCAGCTCCTCTTCATGGTAACTGCTTTCTTATCTTTGTACTCCTCATACTTGCCAGTCCTCTTCAAGTTCACTATTGAGTTTGCTTCATGACCTACAGATAGAAAAATAAATAAAAACAAAATATAATGTATTCATGAACTAAAAGATAGGCAAGTAGTAATTAATTAAGATGAACATTTCTGCATCGTATTGCAGAGTAGAATACTTGAATGAGTGTTGGAAAGTTCCCACATGACACAAACAAATGAGATAAAACAATTTTTACAAATATAGTATACCTGTAAAAATATTTCAGTCACAAAATTGGTTTTAAGATTCTTTTTGTATCCCTTAGAATTTTTCACTAAATTAAAATACTACTTTTTGCAAGTGCTTCATCACTAAAGATATTTTTTTTACATACAAGTTTCTATGGCAACCAACATGGCTAATCATAATGCACCCCTAAAAACACACAAACATAAACATCTCTGGACAGTGTAATTACATTAAATATACACTTGTAAGTTTATGTAATCCATTACAATATATTTGTTTTATATCAATATATTAGTTTTCACTGTAAATACAATATATCATTATCATTAATCAGTGTAAACTGTACACAGTGTATTCAGTACATCGAAATACCTTGATATAGGGTATAAATGATAATTAAGATTATAATTACTACAATAATTCAACTTACCAAAGACAGGTCGCTGCTCGTCAAAGTAGAGTCAACTATATTTTCCAATGACTACTTTCCAGGAGAAAGATTTATGAGGAGTTTACACTAAAATACTGCTCGCGCTGAACATCAGATACTGCACATGTTCTTGCATAGAGCATAGATATGAGATGCTGCACACATGGGATGCTGCACATGGTTGAATAACTCACATTACTTTAAAAAAATTGATCATCCATTGTTCTAAAGTGGCCTCTTTTGTCTTACTTTACATATCCTTTCACTCACTTTTGATTAGGGCCAGCTTATAAGTGTCTCTTTCACTGTTGTTATGGTTAGTAACGTTACACTCTGTATCATCATAGGCGCCGGAAGTGGGGGGGCAGAGGGGGCGGCCGCCCCCCCAATCCAAAAAGTGGGGGGGCAAAACGCGTTTTTGCCCCCCCAAAAAGCCCCCCCCCCCCCCCTCAAAAAAAGGAAGAAAAAAGAAAGAAAGGAAGAAAGAAAAAGGAAAAGAACAAATTAAATGTATCAGCCAATACTTGTTAATTCTAATGTTTATTAAAAACTGAGTTATTCATTCATTTAAAATTTTCGCTGCGCGCTTCGCGCGCAAACAAATTATCTCAGTTTGTTGTGTAACTTGCATTTGGTACGGCTGGGGTGGGGTTTTCTGTACCAGTCCACGTACTTCCTGTGTAGGCTGTTATTGCTCTGCTGTTTGTGCATGTGACGTGCACCAAATCGCACCATTACAAGTAAATAAATGCAAAATCTAAATAAATGCAAAATCTTCCCTCGGTCGCTTAACTCGTTCGGGACTCATTAATAGTTGTAAGCTATGATGTTGGATCATACAAATTTGGAATATGGTTTATGTTTTTATGCACCAGATTGCACCATTTCAAATATGAAATGCAAATTCTTCCCCGTGGGAGGGGGATACCCCCTCCCAAACCCTCCCCTTTGGCTCCGCCCCAGCCCTCGGTCGCTTCGCTCCCTCGGGACTCATTTTTAGTTGTAAGCTATGATGTTGGATCATACAAATGTGGCATATGGTTTATGTTTTTATGCCCCAGATTGCATCATTTCAAGTATAACAATGCAAAATCTTCCCCGTTGGAGGGGGATACCCCCTCCCAAACCCTCCCCTCTGGCTCTGTCCCAGCCCTCGGTCGCTTCGCTCCCTCGGGACTCATTTTTAGCTGAAAGTTATGATGTTGGATCATACAAATGTGGCATATGGTTTATGTTTTTTATGCCCCAGATTACACCATTTCAAGTATAAAAATGCAAAATCTTCCCCGTGGGAGGAGGATACCCCCTCCCAAACCCTCCCCCTCTGCCTCAGCCCTCGGTCGCTTCGCTCCCTCATGACTCATTTTTAGCTGTAAGCTATGATGTTGGATCATACAAATGTGGCATATGGTTTATGTTTTTATGCCCCAGATTGCATCATTTCAAGTATAAAAATTCAAAATCTTCCCCGTGGGAGGGGGATACCCCCTCCCAAACCCTCCCCCTCTGGCTCTTCCACAGCCCTCGGTCGCTTCGCTCCCTCGGGACTCATTTTTGGCTGTAAGCTATGTTGTTGGATCATGTTTTTATGCACCAGATTGCAAAATTTCAAGTCCCAAAATGCAAAAGCTCCCTTGACCGTGGGAGGGGGGGGGGGGGGGGGGGGGGGGGGGCGTTGGCAACCCTATGACTGTGGTCGGGCATGAGCCCCTAAACACATAAATCGTGAGCCCCCTTCGGGTTTTGCCCCCCCAATCCAAAACTGCTTCCGGCGCGCCTGTGTATCATAGACTGGTTAGTAACGTTACACGGTTAGTAACGTTACAGATTTTGACTGCTTATAATTAATACATCATATAATATTTGTAAAATTTGTTCCTTAATTTTGATAGAGCATTGCCTGGAAGAGAAAAATTTGAAGTAGGAATATTGTAAGGCATTGCATTTTCTCTATAGAAAAATAAATCTATATTTTGGTTAGTAACGTTACATGGCAAACCAAGGGTTTTTAATTTCACTCACTGTTGGCATAAGCAACTCAGATTCTTAATTTTGCATGATAAATCTATTAGAGCATTATACTCACTAAATAAATATGATAAGTTTGTAAGGTCTTGTGTATTTTCATGCTCATAATGGCTTAATCAACTTTTTCTTAACTTACATTAGAAATAACAAAGGAAAATATAACCAATACAAATTCGCTATTTTTACCCACTTTTACCACAGTCAAAGCAAAATAAATGACTTTTCCAGTAATTTTGATGTGTCTTTAATCATATACAACCAAAAAATGAAAGAAAAAGACACTTTGAAATTTTAGGGTCATGTCCACCTAATCATGGAATTGCCCTTTTGATTAGTTAATACATTTCCGTGTATTACACTAGCCCTTTGAAGATTATTTATAGAATTAGAAGAAGAAGAATTGTGTTTATAACTTTATTGAATGAACATGATGAATGAGTGATGATGAGATTTTCAAAGAATGATGATCATATGATGACGTTTGACTGTACTGTGTGGGCCTTAAGTTAAAGCCTAAAGAGGACCACCATCAGTCAAAGAACAACATAATTATAGAGTACCGAAGTAGTGACGTCACATGATTTTGTTATGGCATAGTAATGGTTCTAAGTAGTGGGTCGGAGCCGGACGATTGCCTTCTTAGCAACCGCTAGATCACCAATTCATGACTTGCCTGACATTGTTTAGAACCATCACTCATGGCAATGAATAGCTCTGACGTCACACTTCGGTACTCTATATGTTTTGATACCGTTTTGTGATATCAAATAGATACCCAACATTTTGCAAAGGGTTGTGTAATTCATAAACAATTAAAGCAGTTAATTTCCACCACTTATGGAACGCACTAAGCTACGGGCCCACCTGGGATTCGTTTGCTCTGAGTATAGAACATCAGGTTTTTTAGTCCAATTAAAGGGTGCAACCACCCACAAATAATATTCTTATAATTGAAAGGTAATATCTTTAGACTTTAGTATTCCATTACATCGTCAACAAGTTTCCAGAAAGAAAAAAATATAATTGGAAAACGCATCACCATTCTAAAGCATGCGTTCATGGGTTTGCATACATTATGCATGCAAAGTTGTAAGATTGCTGGCACAATATGCTTAGCCTTAGGCGAGGCTTACACCTGGCAACTGGCAAGGCTATGCAGTAAAATGATGGATGAGGTTAATAAAATGAAGCAATATTTCTGATTCTGAAGCAACATTCATGTGCGTGCATGTGTTGTCTATAGATCTAAATAAACTTGCTCAGTTATACAGTATGTAAGAGTAATCGAATTCAAATAAACATCAATGCTTTATGAAATTCCCCACTCTTTTTTTTTGTAAGATGTCGTTTCAGCCTTTATGTCGGAGTGTCCATCCTGGATTTCGGCTGAAGAGCGATACTTCCTCGCAGACCGGCTCCCAGATGCACCGAGAAGAATTACCAGTCCCAAGACGCCAGAAGAGTTTGAGGAGATAATCAGACATGGGGAGCCCGTCATTATTACAGATGCTATGAAAGGTACAGAATAACAAGTCAACAACTAAAACACAGAGAGAGGGAGAGAGAGATTCGTGAAAAAAAGATAAAGTGAGATACTAACTTGCAGACTGGCTCCCAGAATAGATCAGCACTAAGAAAAATTGTCATTCCCAAGTTGGTGGAAGGGTTTGACTTTGAGGAGATAAATTAAGATCGCTCGCCTGTCAGTGTCATGTAGGCCTAGATGCTACGACTATGAAAGGGTCAGAATAACAAAAAATCTACACATATTAGACAGGGAGAGAGAGAGAATCAAGAATATCAAGTAAGATACTTCCTTGAGTTGTGGACGGATCCCAGATCCGCAACTTTAGAAGAATTGCCAGTCCCAAGACACCGGAAGAGTTTGAGGAGATTATCAGACATGCTGCGCCTGCATGTCCTCATTGCAGATCATGCTATGAAAGGTACATAATATCAAACAGAGAGGGAGAGAGATTTAGAGTTATGAAGATAATATTTTAATTCTAGAAATTTGAAGTTCTCATAATATAATCATTGCTTTCTTTAATAGTCATAAATTTGTGAAATCATGTCAATAAGTACGTCTCTGCTTAATGGGCAATGGGGTAATGTCAAGTGAAAGTGGTATACCTGTTAAAGGGGTTGGATTTTACTAAACGTTTCTTAGGTTACTTTAGGACATTTTCTCCTCATAATTGGATACACATGGTCTGTGAAATGGGCAAAATATACAAATTTCCATACAAAAAGCCAACCCAATGAAGCAGGGACTACTGTAGGCTACCATCAAAAGTGTTATTCAGAGCTTATTTCATTTGGCTCTTTGTTTTCTTTCTTTCTTTTTTCTTTTTCCTTTTTCTTTTTCTATTGTATGAAGGTTGGGAGAGCTTTGGAACCTGGGATTGTGAGTCTTTCACCAAACAGTATCCCGAGGCAGAGTACTTCGATTGGCAGGTTTGTCAGTTTAACCTAAATTGTCTTTGCAAACATAATAGCTAATCCCATTAGTCTGGTATTAAATAGGTATTGCAAAATTAGGTTGGAAACGGGTTAACCGGGGGTTAACCATCGTTTAGCAATTTGTTTATTCCCTCGAATGAAAGATTTGAATTCTTTTTGTTTTATATCCTGATAATTTGTGGCATAGCTATTTTTGGGAGGGGTCCAGGGATACTTTTTTTTTTTAAATGCACACCCCAAATCATTTATCAAAAGTCATAACTTAATATTTATGGAGACAAAAAAATGAAAATACTGAATGTGTGCTCCCAATGGCCCAATAAGTTGTGTCACTTTACTGTCCTGCACATTATACATTGATAGTTTAGAGAAATAGCAGTGATGTATAATTTCAATCATATTATGAAAGTGAAACAATTTTTTGGATAGATTTGTGAGAACTTGAATCATTCCATCAAAGGCATCAATTGACATGTACACAACCTTATAGGCCGATTTACTTAGAACTCAAGTATACTAGTCTACTTTTGTTTAAATATTTGACAATCTACTGGTCAAAATATCTCTGTAATCCATTTTGGAATATGTTTGTAGACCACTTGACTAATTTTTGTTCTTTCTTTCTTTTTTTTCTGACAGGCAGATACAAAGTATAAGCTAAAGAACATCACTTCCAGACCAGGCTTTGATGGTATGAAGTGCGCATCCGGTTACATAGAAGCTTCCTGGCCAGTAAATAAAAAATATGCCAAGGTAAACTTTAACAAAGTACTACTCATTTATGAATAATGAATGATGCAATAACATAATTTAGTTGGTCAAAATTTGGAAAGAATATCAATTTACTTGCTCAATCAGGCAGAAAGCAAAAAGAGTAATATAGTGTAGCTTGTATCCCTTGGATAAAATTTAACTTGAACTTAAAGGAACTAAAGAATACAACGTATTTTGACACTTATTCCATAGTTGATGACTTGTAAACTAGGTCTGTAGAAAAAAACTCCATGAAAATAAACACAGTAGTGATTTTAGGCTAATTTTCTGATGCCAAATCTCACTTAGCGGCCAGTTTACGCCCCGCCCACTTATAGGGTCCAAAATCAGCAGCGTGATTGACACTTCATCAGCTTTAATACGTCATCTAGAGAATTTAGAGAGGCGTCGTGTACAGAGACCATGGGGCGAAGTTCTTTAGATGACGTCACACCAATAGAGGGCATCATAATCAATTTTGGCGATTTAAAAGGGGCGTTCCCAGGACAATTAGATATTTACTAATTATCCCAAAATTGATTGATTTCATGGGAAATGACTGCCAAAATCTTTTTCTTGGGGAAAAATTACATAATTATAGAGAGCTAAATTGTGAAAATTAGGCCATCTAGACACTGTAGTTCCTTTAATGATCTGCATTTAGACAGGCTTGACTTACTCGCCTTCCTATTCTCTCCAAAATTCTCACAGGAATGGTTGAAGAAAATGTCACCTTTGCCCGCGTTTCTTCCACACAACGCGTTTGCTGATGAAACCCCTGGGGTGGGGTTCATAGGCACTCAGGGGACGGGCGTGTCTCCCCATCTGGACGAGACCTGTGATACATTCATGACTGCACAGGTATGTTTGGGTGAAATATTTCGTGGTATTTCCACTATTCAGAAGAATCAATTCACTACTTAAAGTGATCAATTAACTTACTAACATTTTTGCCAAAAGTGATAATTTGAGACTTCGCTCATATACATTGGAACCACATTATAAAGAGATCATTGGGACCAAAAAAATTACCTTGTAATATCAGGGTAGATAAAGAATTTGAGTGCTGAGACCAGCACAATTACCCTGTTCACTTATATCTGCACTCTCTCTAATGGTGTTCCCCTGTACTATATATGGTTGCCCCCGGCTAGTATGCTCCCGGAGAGTTGAGAATGTGTACAAGATAATTGTGCGGGTCTGAACTGTAACAAATGACCAGGGATAATAATAATCGCCGAGTCGGAGTTTTTCTCACTCTTTTCAATGATAATCCTTGCGCTTGTTGCGACCATTTTGCATTTTGCATTTTTACTTCAGAATTCTATAGAAAACTATACTGTGCATAAGCATAGCTGATTCTGTCATGATGACAAACATCATAAATGGCACATTGACACATTTTGTATTTTCAATTTCACTTGAAAGATAATACACACATTTAATATCATATTAAATATAACGCCATTGATATATAATTTCAATTTAATGGTGGTTATTCATGCAACAAATACTAAATGTAACTAACTATCGAAACGTGCGTGTACAGATGTCAATTAATTACACATGTGCATATAGTCACGATATGTGACCATATATTCAAAATGGCCGCCATCCTGTCTAATGCGACTAATGCCCGGCGCAGACAGAGCCGACTCGACTGGTTGTCATTCCGATCGGCTCAGTTTTCAGTGCCTCACGACACACATTTTGCCAGTCGAGAGACAGTCGGATGCCAGTTGAGGCCGATTCAACGCGATAAATCTGCTCCGACCGACCGGGCCCAACTCTAGCCTGATTTAAACCAGTCGGATCGGGTCGAGTCGGCTCTGTCTGCACCGGGCTTAACTGTCTATAGCGACCGCTTTTCGCCGGTCCCTTGAGTGGTCGCTATAGACAGGTTTGACTGTACATGTATAAGAAAACAGTTCTAATAATATCACAGCATAACCATCATTGTCTGAGCTCTGATAATGATCTTGCCTGGTCTAAGGCCTTTATATTCTTTTGTTGTTTTCACACTGATACATTTAAGAAAATACCTTCATGATTATAAGAAAACATTTCTAATTATTTCACAGCATAACCGTCATGGTCCCGAGGTCATTGCTCTAACAAGGTTCCACTGTACTTTTGTTGTTGTTTTTATATTTTAGTTCAGTGGGGTCAAGAACTGGAGTCTTTCATGGCCTGTGAACGAAGATGGAGAAGTCAGGTGGAGGAAACCCATTGTTTTCACTCTATATCCAGGTATTTATTAACTTCTTTTAAGCATTATCTGGTTTTGTAATTGTTAAATATCTGTAGATTTTCAACAAGCATCATTGCGCTGGAATTGTTCTTGGTAGATTTAAAACAATTTTGAATCACCACCACCACCACCAGTTAGCTTCAAAACCGCCACCATCAGTACTATCAGTATCATCAGCCCATTATTCTCCTATCATCACCATCATCATCATCCTTATTATCATCACCATCATCACCATCTTGTCATAATCACCATCATCATCATCAACAACATCATCATCACCATCATCATCATCATCATCATCATCATCATCATCATCATCATCATCATCATCATCATCATCATCACTATTATCATCATGGTCATATGTTATCCTACATTGTGAGATTACACACTGTTCTGGTTGATCAATGTGCAGCACACCACACACAAGTATACCATGTATACATTCAGCTTTAGTTACCCTTATTTATATAAAAGTTATAAATTTATACCATTATAATGATCATTGTTCTTTCTGGCTTAGCTACCATGGTGATGATGATATAGAGATGATTGTGATGATGATAATGATTATGATAATGATTAAATGGTAATTATATTGATAGTGATAATGATGACGATGGTGGTGATGGTTATCACTGTGATGATGATGACCATTATGATGATTGATTACCACAATGATAATGAGTACCAAAAATATAATTCTAGCTGTCATCATTATTGTCATAGTTTTGTTTGATCAATTTGTCCCAGGTGACATGCTCTTCTGGTATGTCAACATGCGACATCACACGGAGGTCGTCCACGGCTGCTCTCTCAGTTTCAGCTTTCAACTCCAGACCCCCGTCCCAAAGGCGTACTTCACGGAGCAGCGCACACTCGTATCGGACCTGCCAGCAGAACAACGAGGCGCCCTCTATGCAGAGACTCACACCAGTGACGTCCGCTTCCTAGATAAATGCCGCATTGTCGTCAGGGGAGACCAAGTTTTCCTCCACTGATCAGGGGAAAAAATAAGAACTTGTTGTTGATATGATTTGCCAATTTGGAGTTACTATACGCACTTTGTGACTGCCTTTAAGCAGATGATTTAATGAAACATTTAAGTATTCAATGTAATATCAGTGTCCTAGAGTGTTCAGAAAAGTATGTGTAGAGTGGAGAGAATAAGTTTGTTTTCATTCAAATTTGTAAAATATTGCCAAAATGTGTGACAATTATTTGTGTGATGACTACATGATGACCACATTTAGATGTAGTGTATAGATACAAGAAATTATGCAATGATGTTGACTTGAATTGTGTAAAACCTGAACAACATCTCACTTTGTATCATGTTTTCATATGTATTTTGTATTTTGAAATTACATTATGTTATAGGATCAAAAGTTTTTGACAAAATGCTTCTTTTTACTACAACATGTATGTAACTTACATACATGCCCGCCCCCCCCCCCCCTCAACTCAGTATTATTTAGGGTACGCATATGCTCGTTCTCTCCCTTTGAAAGCACCCCCCCTATCTCAGGACTGCCAACATTTTGCGGGCTTTTCGCAGGCTTTTCCTGCCTTGGAGACCCCCTTAAAAATCCGGAACACTGCTCAATGTACCCCCCTATCTCAGGTGAGCTAGCAGGAATTTCAGGAATTTGAACCCGGGATTTGATCAATTTTTCTATAATTTTCAAATAATGTAAACAAAGATATCTTATAACCCCCTTCTTAAATTACTCGGGAGTCCAAAGAGAGAGAGAGAGAGAACAAAAAATCTCCTTTTTTAATGGACTCTCCGGGTGAAAAGTTAAACACACCCCCTTTTTTTTACAATTCTCGGGCCGGACTTTTTCGAGCGAAAAATACTACTTAACCGGAGATTTAGGGAACATGCATGCGGTCCCTCCGACCCCAGAGTTAGGGGGGGGGGGGGGGGGGGGTGAAAGGAGTATTTTGTCAAAATGTTTTGATCCTATTTGCCTCAATTGTACCATTTATATTGGGCTTCATTAGATATAATGATAATAGTCACAAAAATACTTAGATTATATTTTCTCTTTGAACATCTATCTTACATCTCAAACACTTTTTATATAAAATCTGCCAAATGTATATATGCATGTAATTGACTGTATGCCACTATGCCTCTGTCTTCCATGAACATAATAATAATATTGACTGGCATTTGTCTATCATGTACATGCTGTAAACATTTGTTTCATTCATAGGCATATGAGGAGAGGGGGTTGGAGGGACTGTCCAAATCATATCTGATTCGGGAAAAATTATGTCATATTTTTCGGAAAAATCATAACAAGTAACAAGTGTACAATTTTTGGCCAGCAAATTGGTGAGAACTTAATTCCCCCCTTTTTTGTTGTTGCTTGTTGGGTGAAAAACGAGTAAGGCGATATTCAGGCAAAAAACTTTGCCCTCCCCTCCCCCCCCCCCCCCCCTTAACAAAATGTGCCAGTGCATTCATGATTTCAGACATCCAGGAAAATAAATCTATGTTCTCAAAATAATACATTTTCTTGCTCTGTGCAATACTGACAGTGTTTCTGATTATTGATAGAAATATTTTGCTATTTATATTTTTCTCTACAGTTTTGAGCAATCATGGTTATATGATTATGTATTTAAGTAAGTAGCATTTTTATTGTACTAAGAAGTACATCTTGAAAAGTTTGCAATAATTATTTATGAAGCTAATTGAATGTATGTTTTCAAAGATAATAATATAATTAAGGAGCCTTATGCCCTCCGCAAACAGAGCCGACTCGACCCGATCTGACTGGTTTTCAGTCGGTTCAGCTCAGTATACGTTGCCTCAGGACTCCTGTTTTGCCGGTAACACACTCTAGCCTGACTGAAAACCAGTCAGATCGGGTTAAGTCGGCTCTCTGTGCAGAGGGCATATACATTATGTGTACACTTTTATCATGTTCGTAATTTTACCACCTATCAGAAAAAAAAAATGTAATTATTAGATTAACATATACTTAATACCATAATAAAAACTTCTTCTTAATGTGACATCTATATAACGAGTTTTCCTGATTTCCTTTAATTTTAATCTTAATCTTTTTTGTATTGTAAACCTTACACATACATCAAGCCCCCTTATAATTTAATAATTGCTCATTGTTTCAAGATGTCATCTTACCGAAATATTTCTACAGTTATGTACATTATGTGTGAAATCAGAAATATCCATTACTTGTTGAGGCTGAGACTACTGGTTGAGTTGTGTAATCGGGGGGGGGGGGGGGGGGCCCAGACCATTGGTTTAGATGGTCAAGACTGGTAACAAGTGGACCCGAGACCGACAAAAAATGGACCTTTCAAGCCCAAGTCCAGTTTCGGGAAAGTAGCCGAATACATCTATATTGATCAATATTGTTGAATATGTATTGAAATAGGGCTTGTGTGGTAAAATCCGAATCCAAGCATCGTTAAATACAGAAATATCGGAAGAAATCCAATATCCGCTTGTGAAATTCATAAATCCACCGCCCGCTCAGACCTGTCAGCGCCGCTATATAGCGCTGGGGGAGATATCGACAAGCTAGGGACAAGCCTGTATAGCGAACACCTCGTGTACACCTCATGGTCGTAATACATGTAGCGTATGGGCGATTCCGCGTTGGCGATATCTATCTACCCCGGGATCAATTAAAAATTTTGCAAATATATCAATTAGTAGGGGGTTTCTTGGCCAAATTTGGATAATCCTATATTAGTACAATTATATTCTTTCACATTTTTTGGTAATAAGAGCTTCCATTTCATTTTTTAGAGAGGGAGGCGTTTCCAAAACTGGCCTTTACCTTTACATACAAATGAGTATACATCATAATTAACATAATATGGTAAGGCCACCCTAAGAAGCAGATTGCTTGTGGTGGGAAAATTGAGTTACGTGAAGTAATGGTTAACTCTTTTGGCACGTGATTGTTTTCCAAAAAAACATATGGCAGTATTTTGATGAGATGAGATCTTGAAATGATTCTTGGTTATGAACTTATGAGCAGTTGTTTTGGGGGGGGGGGGACTTGCTATTTATGATATGATTATTTATTTATTTATACTAGTAAACCGTATCGTATTAGGGCAGAATCGTGTTATTTTGGACTAAACAATTAAAAACGTCATTTTCGGGCATTAAGACGGTGAGGTCCTTTTTTGTTTTACTTATCAGGAGAAAAGTCACTAGACCACCCCCCCCCCCCCTCCCCCCCTCCAGAGAAGAACGTGCCACTGTGCCCATGACAAAACTTGATGAAATAACTTGGGAGTTGAATTGTTATTAAAATCGTAACCCGTAATGATCCCATTCCTCAATTTCAGAATCGAACCATTTATATTTATGCCCAGAGTGCATATTTATATTTCAAGTCAACAAAGTAGGAAATAAATGTATGGCAATGAGAAACAATGACGGTGTGAACATGTTTCACTTATATTATTTTATCCGGGGTTGTGAAGTTATATTATGATAAAGAGGAATTCTCATCCGATCATCAAGCGATATCAATCAACATGATTTGACAGGAAAATATATATAATTGATCAAACTTGAGTTTCCAAACTTGTTTGTTTGTTTGTTGCTGTTGTTTTGTTTGGGGGGGGGGGGAGGGGTATTAGATAAAGGGCAGTTTGTGAAAGCATGTTATTACTTTATTTGATCGAAATCGGCTTTAAAAAACAGCAGAAATATCAATAGATATGTCACCCAACATTTGTTCGATAATTTCAGAAAAATGCCTATATTTTGGGGGAATATTTGTTGATAAACTTCAAATAAATATAAAAACAAAATATCACAATCACAATTTTTCATAAGAAATGGTTGAAACTATTCTTTTTAGAATGCGCCCTCCTGTGTTTTAACGGGTTTTTTTAAATGATAAAAAGCCGTCAAGGGCATCGATTTCTTCTCGCCATTGGGGGGGGGGGGGATGATTCGTCATTTTGACCATCTCTGGCGAGGGAGCGAAGCGACAACCCAGCAGCGTGCCCGGGTTTGTATGGCTGAGGGGGGGGGGGGGGGGGGGGCGGGGTGGGCAAAGCTTTTGAATTCAGCTGTTTAGAAATTGGAAGATTATTAAGTGCACATTGCAAGCATCATTTTATGAGCTGGGCTTTGTCCTATATGAACTTTAGCCTGATAGATACATATATTGCAAGCATTCTGATGGAACTCTGAATAGCATCAGCCTAATTGGGATACCCACATTGGGAAGCTTATTGGAGGTCCAGGGGGCGGAGCCCCCGGACGCTTTGGGATTTGTAATATCCAGATATACAGATGTTGTATATATGTAAATAAAGAGTTAACTATTGTTTAGTTAATTGGCTTTTGAATTAGCTGTTTAGAGATTGGAAGAGTATTAAGTGCACATTGCAAGCATCCTGTTATGACGAGGGCACTGTCCAAGTATGGATGAATTTTAGCCTGATAGATAAATACTGTCGATTGTAATCATCCTGATGGAACCCTGAATAGAATAAGTCAAGGGATACCCACATTGGAAAGCTTATTGGGGGTCCAGGGGTCGAAGCCCCCTGAAAGTTTGCCAATAGAGAAGTCCTGAATAAAACTATTTAATGAGTACATGGCTGGTACTGGGTACTGGGGCGCAGCCCCGGAAGATTTTGGATTTGGGCAGTTTAGCATTATCAAAAAGTGGTTTATAGAAGACTATAGTAACAACTTCCATTCATGAAAGGGGGCAATGCTCCTTAATTTTAGTGTTATTATTATTATATTTTTATACCCCAAATATTGGGGGGATGATAATACAGGCGATCCACCCACCTGAAATATTGGGGGGGGGGGGGGGGGGGGGGGAATATATGCCCCCATCCCCCCGTGATCGACGCCCCTGCTTGCCGTAGGTGTGTAAGTTTTTGTCTACCTTATAATTCGGGCACGGTGGATCAGAGTTATAAGTATTAGTGTGTAATGATATTAGTTTAAAGTTTAAAAGGCTTAATACGTTTAAAAACACTAACCTTATTAAAACGTTTGAAATACTAAAACGGCAAGAACGGATACATCGCGCCCCTCGCGTCATAAGCTTTCTGACAATAATCGCATCGCTTGAGTGATCATAATTTATGATCGGCTCGGCTGTGAATGCATTTTCACACAAAGGTGACTGATGTATGATCACATGACATGGACTCGATGAATAGATTTTAAGGGGACAACCCCGAGTAATATTCCAAAAATAAGCCACAAAATGAGTGGGCGGGCGCCATATTAAGCTTATATTCCATCATTGCACACGACTGGCGTTTTAACGGGAATATAATTGCCGCTGCATCGGTAAATATCACTTCTGATTTCTAGGGCCATGTAATTTTACTAAATGTTGAACTAAATAATCATGATGATTGTATATTATATCATGAATATTATAAATGAAAATCAGAAATTGTGAAAGATTATAGCACAGCACAGTCTCGTATATATAGGCCTATGTACTATATAGATGATATATCTATACTGCTGGCGTGGGGAACCTACCGTATTCTATGAGAAATGTTTTGGTAATATATGTAATTATTGTAGGCCTATTATTTGTTATTTGACATTGATATGAACAATCTTATTTATGTCATTGTTGATTCTGATAAGGAGCTGATGAGAAAAAACAACAATATTAATTTAAAGATTAAAGATTAATATAAAGATTATTATCATAAATCCCACTTTCAGAGCAAGACAGTTATATCGGCATGTTTATTATACAATGTCATATTTATTTATTACATAAATGGGTTTATTACTGGGCAATTTATTTACAAGCTTTGCTTTTTTAATTGTCCGAACCATACAATATTGCATGTTTGATCTGTAATTTGTAATTTAATTTTGCTGTATTACTTGTTTTTTATGGTTAAATAAACTGAAATAAATAAATAAATGTTCTTTCTTTTTTGTAGCTCTATCGTATAGGGAGGAACACACAATATGGCAGGTGAGTGAAGAATGAAACACATTCATTACAAATAAAGTCAAATTAGTATCGATCAAACGGCGTTCAAAAATGCTCGAAGAAAAAAAATACAAAACAGGGCAGGAAGAATAATTTTAAAGATACATTTATTAGAACATAGATCTGTTCATGAAATACATGATATTCTTAATTGGAAGACATTGCAGATTCGTCAAACTAGACACATTCATTCGTTAATGTTTAAGATTTTACATAACATGGCACCGGTGTATTTATTAGAAAAGTTTACTTTTAGAGTAACTAGATATGGATTACGACATAAGGATAAATTGTCTCTCCCAAAACCAAACACAGAGAATTGTAGACGTACTTTCTTTTATCGTGGTAGCACACTGTATAATAACCTACCTGCGAATACCCGTAATCTGAATTCCTTAATTTCATTCAATAAAGAAATCAAAACGATTACATAATTTTAGTAGCTTAGCAGATAGTGAGCCAAATAACCTTGTAATTATTCAATATATTTATATATTATGTGCAATTATGTATATGTGTATAATTCTGTGCAATTATGGAATTATGCAGAATTTGTATGACCCGCTAGTAATAAATGGGGCTCGGGAGGTTGGGTTGGGAGTATGGGATGGGGGACTCAGAGTGACTTAGGATGGGGGGGGGGGGGGGGGGGGTAGGGTAATGTAATTGAAAACAGAATGTGTGATTTTTTAAAACTCTGTATGTTTATATATGTATACCACCATTTTAATAGGACCCCGTGGAAGAACAGAACCATCGTGTTGATGGTTCTGAAACGGGCTATCCTCCCGATATAATTTTCTTATAATATGCAACATACTATTTATTATTTTATGACTCTGTAATTTGAATATTGTTAACATCTTTGTATATTGTTTTATGATGAATGTTATGACTTTTGATGTATTTTTAATTCGGAAATAAAAACAAACAAACAAACAAACTTCGAAGAAGTAGAAATTTAAATCTTGTCCGTTATGATGTTTAATATTTGTGTGCTCATTTATTTGTCTGAACATACTTTCACCCTTGTATTCATTTTGTTAACACTAATGTCAGAGAGTTATACGAAATTATATTCTACACTCGTGTAATTTATATGAACTTAGTCTTATAAATACTGAATAAGTTTGTTATTTATAGCTATGCTTAATATGTAATAATGCTTTATCAAGTTGATCAATGTACATTTCTGAATACAGATATCTGCAAATGTACAGTGCGCCCTACCAACCACATTACTATACAGGGTGGCCCCACAAAAAACGGACCAGTGTACTTGCCAGAATAAAGAAACATTATGGCTTAGTTCACGGGATATGACATCTTTTACAAAGAAAAATGATACCAATAACAGTCATTTTGGTCGAGTAGTCATGTCAGGTTCCCATTTGTGTCAAATTGTACCAAGTCAGTGCCTGATGATAAATCGCACTTCCTGCCCGTCATAGTACCGAGTCCTAGACCCCGTTTACAGTGAAAAAAAGGCCGGGCCGAGACGCGTCTCGGCCCGGCCTCTTTTTCACTGTAAACGCTCAAAAGGCCAAATGCGGGGCCAAAAGTGGCCGCGCATTTGGCCCCGCTCTGGAGGTAGTCTCGGCCCCGCTTTTTCTCACTGTAAACGCACGCAGGGCCAAATGCGGTACCAAATTGGGAAAACAATTCATTGCAAATAACGCGCCTTTGTTCTGTGACCCCGGCGTGCCTCCAAAATAATGGTTTGTTTACATGCAGAGCGCCACTTACGACAAGATATTGAAAGGGCGGCCGGGCCGCGAGGGCCGAGACCGCCACTGTAAACGCACCAAAATTGGGGGGCCGAGTACCGCAATTATTTAAGCAGGGCCGAGACGCGTCTCGGCCCGGCCCTGCACTGTAAACGGGGTCCTAGATCCGTCGACATTTTCGAGGTTGAGTTTCGTGTAAGCGGGGGTGGGGAGGGGGGGGGGGGGGGGGGGGGGTCCGTAAACAAATTTTGATTCATGATCGAAGCTGAGGTTCATGTAAGCAGGGAGAGGGGGGGGGGGGGGGGGGGTGTCCGTTAAAAAAGAATAAAAACCGAGACCGATATCCTTCAACATTTTTGAGGCCGAGACCGAGTTCATTTACAATCTTCGAGGCCGAGACCATTGGTTATGTTGGTCTAGACCGCTTAAAAATGGAGGGGGTTTAAACCCCTCAGTACCCCCCCCCCCCCCCCCCTCCCCATCTGGGTACGCCTAGGTTGATATTCGTTATAGAGTAAAACATCATAATATAAGTAGCAGAGGAATTCTCTCAATATTTTGAAAAAAATTAGTGAAGAATCCTTTGTAGACCCTGACTCTCTTCAACAAATGGAAAGGAAAATGTATAAGTTGTACACCGTGTCTCAGATAAAACGAAACCGGGTTTCATGGCAGAAATTTTCTGTCATAATGAATAATTTCCTTGATGATATATATATGTCTGAAAAGCTCTGTGTCTCTTCTTTCATTTGATGTACAACTTATGGCACATAATTCAAGCATGACTGAATTAGAACAATGGAAAGTGGTGTTACCAATATTCCATTTGCACGCATAAATTTTAAGTTTGGGTGAGTTTTAAGGGTTGTAAACGTACTTATTTTTAAAAAGGGCAAACACCACATGAAAGTTCATATTTGTATCTTTTACATGACACCTCATGCTAAAAAAATTAATGATTTATGCCAGAGAACGAGTACAATGAAACCATGCCTGATTTCTGCCCAAATGAGTGAAAGTTGAGTAAGAAGTCGCTCACCTTTCCTGACAATGGACTTTGATGCATGAGTGAATTTACACAAACATGGGGATCAGGGAAACCATGGGAAACGGGCTAGATCAGGAAAATTACCCATTTGGGCTGGAATCAAGCATGATTTCATTGTACTCGTTCTCTGGCATAAATCATTTATTTTTTAATCATGAGGTGTCATATAAAAGATAAAATTATGTATTTTTATGAGGTGTTTGTCTTTTCTCAAAATAAGTACGTTTACTACCGTTAAAACTCACCCCAAAACCTCACCGAAACTTGCAATTTCTGCGCGCAAATCGAATTTTGGTAACACCTCTTTCCATTGTTCTAATTCAGTCTTGCGTGAATTATGTGCCATAAGTTGTACATCAAATGAAAGAAGAGACACAGAGCTTTTCAGACATATATATATCATCAAAGAAATTATTCATTATGACAGAAAATTTCTGCCATGAAACCCGGTTTCGTTTTTTCTGGGACAGTCTGTATTGTGAAGAAGGTCAATTAGATAGTACATTTGTACTTGATGAGGATTTTGTCATGTTTGAGCTCGAACGAGCACTACATGCATGTAATCGCTCATGCCCGGGACCAGACGCTTTACCATATATAATATATCAAAATCTCCCATTAACAGTTAAACAAATTATGTTAGATATTATAAATAAAATGTGGAATCTAAGCGTAATACCACTAGAGTGTAAAACAACAATATTGATACCAATATTGAAAAAAAGACAAAGACAAAGAATCTGTTTTATCATACCGTCCAATCGCACTCTCTTCGTGCTTTTTGAAGATTTTTGAACGAATGTTGAATAAAAGATTGGTATGGTTTATTGAAAAACATAATATTCTTCCTTCATTTTTAAGTGGTTTTCGTAAAGGAAGAAGCACTCTGGATTGTATTGTTTATTTAGAAAATGATATTCAAACGGCATTTGGAAATAAAGAAAATACACTAGGGATATTTTTGGATATTGAAAAGGCATATGATAGGCTCTGGAATGATGGACTCCTTTTTACATTGTATGAAATAGGACTGAAAGGAAAAACGTTTAAATTTATTTATAATTTTGTGAAAAATCACCCATTCCAGGTTCGTGTAGGGAAGGCTATGTCAAAGAGGAGATATTTAAGGAATGGACTTCCACAGGGAAGTATACTTAGTCCCACTCTTTTTAATTTAATGTTATATGATATTGTTCAAGAAAAAATGGTAAAATTGTCACTCTATGCAGACGACTGTATTTGTTGGAAATCAGGAAAAGACATTGAAGAGATTCGTGTTACAATGCAACATTATTTGCATCATTTGAATGCATGGTTTTTGAAATGGGGATTCAAAATTTCAACGACTAAAACCGTAAAGATATTGTTCTCTTATAGTAAGAAAAATATCGATATAAGTTTAAATGGAGAAAACATAAAAGATAAAGAAGAGGTTACATTTTTGGGTTTGATTTTTGATAAGAAACTTACGTGGAGATCCCACATTAATGATATTATGGAAAGATGTAAACACAAAATAAATATTTTGAAAAAATTAACAGGAACAAAATGGGGCACAAACACGAAATCTCTTGTGATAATATATCGAGCTCTCATAAGATCTTTGATTGATTATGGCTGCCAAGCTTACGATTCGGCATCTCAAAGTTTAAAAAATGCTTTGAACTCGATACAATATCAATGTCTTAAGATTTGTACAGGTGCCCTTTCAGGCACTTCGCTACAAACATTGCAAGCAGAGACATGTGAAATGCCTCTGGATTTACGGAGAAAATTATTTTGTTCTCGTTATAAAGTAAAGATAGAACAAACTATAGACCATCCTTTGAATGAGGTTATACAGAATTGTCATAATGACAATTTTGAAAATAAATTACGCAAACCTTTTTGTTATCGACTATTGGATTTGGTTACAGTAGATAAAGATGTAATACAAAAACGTGCATCACTGCCAAATCCTCCTTGTCACATAATGATACCAAATGTTTGTATGGATTTAAAAGAATGTGTTGATAAAAAAAGAAAATATTCATAGTACAAAATTTGAAACATTAGAATATATTAATATGAAATGGTCTAGAGAGTTGCATATATTTACGGATGGTTCGAAAAATCCCCTTAATGGAAATGCATCTGCAAGCTTTTATGTTCCGAGCATGGATATTATTGAAAAAAGAGGCTAACAAATTTCAGTTCATCATATAAAGCTGAATTAGTTGCTATAATTCTTACATTGAATTGGCTAGAACAATTTGATAATTTATATGTTGGAATTGTTATATTTATTGATTGTTTGAGTGCCCTAATGGCGATAAGAAATTGGAATGAAGATGTATGCGTCAGTAAAATATTAATTAAATTA
>JBAMJV010014065.1:0-28920 GCA_037951105.1 Echinarachnius parma
GTCTCAAAAAGAATGGTACAGTCAGGAAAAACATGATTAAAATATGATAATGTGACAATACCTTTGGTTATTTGGCATATTTCCTTTCAGCGGATCGCAAATTATATCCTGATTGTATACGAAAATACAAAAACCCAATTTGTGCCGATTTGCGTATTTGCACTGAAAATGGCGTTGGACATTCGTTGCACACATTTGGTCTTCTCATTAGGACTTATGATATTATAAAGATGTAGTAATGGCTAGAGTACAATTATGGGCAATTCCGGATGAGAGAGGCCAAAAATGGAAAATTTAAAAGTTTATGAAATACAATTTCAAAGCATGTTTTGGGTGGACAACGTCCTATATATTAGTGAATAGAAGACCGTTTGTGAATAACTTAATCTGTTTTTCTGAAAGCAGTGTTTGAACTTTTGGGGTTTTCTAGGCTTCAGAATTGAAAAAATGACTAAATTCAATACCAAATCAATAAATCATTGATCCCTGAAGTTATTCCTTTGTATACTTTGCAGTTATACTAGTATATGGATAATCTTCTTATTTTGTAAAGCACTTGTTCCAACCGGAACCAATATTTGCTGGACAGAATGACCAAATCTACTCCAATTTGTATGTAATTCCGTTACCGAAATTCCAAGAAAGTTTTTTTAAAGAACTTTAATATTGATGAATTATTCTGTAATTGTAAATCCAATGCTAAAATATGTGTCCTTGAAATCCCAAACACCCAATTCTTTAATATCTTCACCCATTTCTATGAAAACATCGGTAACGGAATTACATGGTAACGGAATTACACCGGTAACGGAATTACATCGGTAGGGGACGCAACATTAATTTGACTTCAAAGTGGGTAGGAAGTTTTTGAAAGAAAGGAACTCCACCTGCTATACAGGGGGGGGGGGGGGGGGGGGGGGGGGGGAAATCCAACTTCTGATGAGTAAAAAACAAATTATGAATATAAAGGAAGATATCAAATGAAATAGATCCTCTCTTATGACCTTCTGTTCTTTTGCCATAAAAATAGTTGAGAAACAGTTTATCTATTAAACATATGTCAGGCATAGTTTTCACAAAGTATAAACAAACAAAATCTTGCAGTCTTTGGCAAGAAAATACAAAATAGATCACCCAACCCCAACACCCTCCCCTTGTTGAAGTCTAAGACTGCATGTAGTATTGAGGAAGATAGTGTCCAAGATAACAGCAAGAGCACTCAGAACAGAGGAAAAAGCAACAACACAGTCTATATTAGCAATGTCATCAGCAGCGGCATGGAGGACCTCAAATTGAAATGGGTGGTAGTTCAACACTGCAAAGAAAACAATGCCAAAAAAATAATTGGCCAAGTGATAGAAGCTGTGGATAGTAACATTACTGTCAAATTATTGAAGCAAACAATACCAGAGAAGTATGGTTGGCCACATAGTAGATGACTTTGGCTTGAAGTCTCATCAGTTGCTCAACTTGAGATTGGTCTAAAAAGACCAAGACTACCAGTACCACTTTGCGCCAGCAGGAGTATTGAGTATAAAGTTTCATCTCATTATCTAGTCAATCCCTTGTTTCTGCTTAAAAGCATTAAGACAATGGGCCCTTTGAAATTATGTCAATATTATAAGAGGTCACCTGCAAATGTCCAGGATGATCCAGACACAATTGGGCTGATGACAGACTATACTTCGGCTATATTTCAAAGGGCCCATTGCCCTGTTGCCTAATATCAGAACTCAAGGGATTGACTAGATAATGAAAGGAAACCATTCAAATATTATAGCACCATACAGGAACTACACAATAGGTCTACTGGTGAATATTGTTACCGGTAGGTTTTGTCTTTTTAAGCCAAGCTCAAGTTGAGCTACTGATTTGAGAATTCGGGCCAATTACATTATTCACAGGTCTTAGATATGTAAAAGAGCCACAAACAGACAGAATAGATACTGTATATACTCTCCTTCATATAAATGCATGTATCATGCTAACTTATTCACTGGCTTTAAAATGTAGCTTGCCAGTATTATTGCTGATGAATTAAAGTTCAGACAATAAGATTGAACTCTATCCTTGCTGGCCATTTGACTTGTCAGTATTGTAACATACTTTGTTAGTACAATTTATAAATAAGTTTAGGATTTTTTAAAACTTGAACATCTTTAATATCAAGTTGTACACATTGTGCATTACATAATATACTACAAACAATTAATTGTATCCCTGATACATGTATCACCTGATCTCTGACTATAAATGAATGTTCTTGTACATGCTTCTAACAATTTATTATGTCCAAATTGCATCAAGTATGTGTACATGATCAAACAAGTGTCTTGGTAGTATTCTTCAGTAGTAGTGATTTTGATCAGATGGATGAGTTTAATTTAGAACAATTTAGTAGATGGCATACAGGTAGACATTATTTACAGGTCTAATAGCATATCATAGATACCCTCAATGAGCCACAAATGGACAGAAGAGATACACTTTCCTTCATATAATTACTAATAACATACTAATTAGTTTCCCGGCTTTTAACTTCCCAGAATTATTGGTATTAACATTCAGACAATAAGATTGAACCCTATCCGTGCTGGCCATTAAAGGGTACCACCCCCAAAAATAATATTCTTATTATACAATGTAGAAAGGTAACATCTTTAGTATTCCATTCCTTCAACAAGCTCACAAAAATATGTTTTCAGAAAAAAATATATAATTGGAAAAAGCATCACCATTCTCAACCATGCTTTCATGCGGTCTGAATTGCGAAGACTATATGCGTGCAGAGCCAGAGCGCTCTGTGCCGAGCGAACGAATCATCCGGGATTCTATTGACGTACGCGTGAAAGCATTGGCGCACTCGCAAATGCTTGGCCCGTATGGAACCAGGAAATAGCAGTGGTTCCGTAAGTGGTGGAAATTAATTGATTTGTTTATGAATTACACAACCCTTTGCAAAATGTCGGGTATTTATTTGATATCACAAAACGGTACCAAAACATATAATAATGTGTTGTCCTTTGCCTGGTGGTCCCCTTTAAACTTACCAGCATGGTTACATACTTTGTTAGTACATGTTCAATTTATAAGTCTTCCCAGGGTTTTCTGAATTCTAATATCAAGTTGTACACATTGTGTATTGCATGATATACTTCAATCAATTCATGTTACCCTTGATACATGCATCATTTGACATCTGACTTTGATTTATTGTTCTGCTAAGCACTTGCTTCCCAATCTGTTTTGTCCAAATTGCATAATATAAGGAAGTGTACATGATCAAAAAAGTGTTTTTGTAGTATATGTGTATGAAATACTTTGGTAGAAGTGATATTTATCCAATGGATACGTATAGTTTAGAAGAATTTGTGGATAATTGACAAAGCAGTGTTACTAGTGTAATTCCGTTACCATGTTCATTAGATAGCTTTCTAGTATACATGTAAATAGAGAAATATGTGACCATTGATTTGAGCCAGGACTGCAGAGTTTGATAACAAGGACTATTTAAACGAAGACTGACTTGAATTTCGCAAATACAAATAGTTATTTTTTTAGAAATGTCACACTGCGTTACCAAATTAACAAATTAAGTAGGCGTATTCATATATTACTTCATAATTTGGCATAAAAGTATCTTGCATTTTGGGTTTTTTAAATGTATTGAACATAAAAATAACATTTTAAAGGGATTTTAGCTTATCTGGTATTCAAAAAATTAAACTTTTTAAGGTAAATTTCAGAAGGCGTAATTCCGTTACCATTTATGTAATTCCGTTACCGCTGCGTTTTTTGGAAACATGGTCAGTTACGACCAAACAAGATGAACATAAAGGAAAAAAATAATGTTATCATGAAGTTGACACCCATAGCAATGAATTTTAAAATAAATCTACACAAAATGTCTTTTAAATTTCAGAGGAATTCATGTGAAAGTTGAAGGTGGGAAAAAAGGCCCATTCTCTGCCGTAATTCCGTTACCGACGTATCATACGTGCTAGCACTTTCCTCATGTATGACATTTCCATATTTTTGTTTCTATATGACGGCAGGTATATCTCCAGAACTTATTAAAGTGTTGATAAGCCTTTAGGTCATAGGACTAATCCATATTATGAAAAAGAATGAGCAAAATTTCTCTGAATTGTAATTCCGTTACCACGGAATTGCCCTTATATTTGTCACTGCTGACGCTGGAATGGTTGACGGTGGTTAAATATGGTACAATCTCCCTAAAAGGCAAGTTTTCTTGATAGAGTTCTTCCAAATTGTTCTTCCTTCTGGCAGGCGCGCCGGAAGCAGTTTTGGATTGGGGGGGGGGGGGGGGCAAAACACTAAGGGGGCTCACGATTTATGTGTTTAGGGGCTCATGCCCAACCCCACTCACAGAGTTGCCAACTCTGAGCCAGAGGTGAGAGTGAGACATTGCGAGGATATAGCGACCAAGCCCGAGGGAGCGAAGTGACTGAGCGGAGTCCCCCTCCCACGGTAGGGAGCTTTTGCATTTTTTGACTTGAAATTGTGCATTCTGGTGAATAAAAACATGATCCAACCAAAAATGAGTCCCGAGGAAGCGAAGCGACCGAGGGCTGGGGCAAAGCCAGAGGGGGATGGTTTGGGAGGGGGCATCCCCCTCCCAAGGGGAAGATTTTGCATTTATATACTTGAAATGGTGCATTCTGGAGCATAAAAACATAAACCATATGCCACATTTGTATGATCCAACATCAAAGCTTACAGCCAAAAATGAGTCCCGAGGGAGCGAAGCGACCGAGGGTTGGGGCAGAGCTAGAGGGGGAGGGTTTGGGAGGGGGTATCTCCCTCCCACGGGGAAGATTTTGCATTTATATACTTGAAATGGTGCAATTTGGTCCATAAAAACATAAACCATATGCCACATTATGTATGATCCAACAACATAGCTTACAGCCAAAAATGAGTCCCGAGGGAGCGAAGCGACCGAGGCCTGGGTCAGAGCCAGAGGGGGAGGGTTTTGGGAGGGGGTATCCCCCTCCCACGGGGAAGATTTTGCATTTATATACTTGAAATGGTGCAGTTTGGTGCATAAAAACATAAACCATATGCCACATTATGTATGATCCAACAAGTACATAGATTACAGCCAAAAATGAGTCCCGAGGGAGCGAAGCGACCGAGGGCTGGGGCAGAGCCAGAGGGGGAGGGTTTGAGAGATTTTGTATTCATAAACTTGAAATGTTGCAATTTGGTACACGTCACACAAACAGCCAGAGCAATAACAGCCTACACAGGAACTACGTGGACCGGTACAGAAAAATCCACCCGAGACGTACCATACGCAAGTTACACAACAAACTGAGATAATTTGTTTGCGCGCATAGCGCGCAGCGAAAACGTTAAATGGATGTATAACTTAGTTTTTAAACGTTATAATTAACAAGTATTGGCTGATACATTTAATTTTTTCTTTTCCTTTTTCTTTCTTTCTTTTCTTTTCCCCCCCCCCCTTTTTTTTGAGGGGGGGGGGGCTTTTTGGGGGGGGCAAAAACGCGTTTTGCCCCCCCCACTTTTTGGATTGGGGGGGGGGGGGGGGGGGAGGCGGCCGCCCCCCCTGCCCCCCCACTTCCGGCGCCTATGCCTTCTGGGTTCTGATCGCCTCATATTCCTAGCACTTTTGTCAGTTCCGAATGGTGCCGCAAAGCTAAGACGTTTGTCTTGTTACTGTTTTCCTGTTATTGATTGTAGACATTTGTCAGGCTTTGCGTTTGAATATTGAGACCATAAAGACAGTTTCCTCAGGGGATGACTGATTTTAAAGTGTAGCAAAGGCTCGAATTGTAATAATACACATTACTGCTTACACACTACTTCAGTAGACAAATCTGTAAAGATTGTGTAAAGCCTCTGTTGATCCAACAAAAGGCGTGAAATCTATTGAAATGTAATTCAGATATTGGTAACAACACATTTAAGCACCATATTTAGCCAATTTAATAATTGCTTGATGCATGCTACATTTTTGCTCTAAAAATAATTACATGTTGGTACATCATGTAATGCACATCACGTAAATTGACACAAAGTGGATTTCGACATTTGTGCAAACAAATGACCATATCGCACGACTGATTAACCCAATTAAGCTGAGATAAAAACCATCAGGAAGCCTGGTTATTTTTCTTTAACATATACATATATTTTTGTTTTTCAAATTACCTTCATACCTTAAAACAACTTTTTTTTCAGCTGTACCATTCTTTTTTAGTAAGTTAGATATGGATTAGGTTGGAGTTCATCCCCAATAAATTGTTTAACACTAAATTAGTAACGACGAACATGCATGCGCATCGTTTTCAAATCGTGGGCAAATAAATTAATAATCTTACTGGGTAAATTTACCTGATGGCTCTAGAGTATGTCCAACAAATGTCACATCTGTGTGGTTCCAGAAGACGTCCTCCAGCGAAGCATCTGTGACCTCACATATGTACCTCCCTTCATCCGTGGCCGTCACGTTCCTGATCACAAGAAAAAAATCATCCGTCATGTCGAAGCGGTCTGCAGCATCATCTAGCTGCCACTTAGTCTCGATGCGCTCTGGGTGGACATGAATCGTTTCCATGGTTACTAGCAATGTTGTGTGGTTTGATGATGCGTTCCGTTTATACCACTTAACGGAAGAGACTTCCCTGCTATAAGAGCAGTTAAGCAGAATCTGCGACCCCGGCGTTGCCTCGATAAATGGAACAGTTGTAACTGCAGTTTCCGCTATATCTGAAAAAGAAGCACCAAAATTGTCACCTGTTTCCCTCTTAGCCATTATCTTATACGATTCACTATAAATGTGTAAACATTGACAAACAAAACAAATCAAATTTGTTTAATGTTGTTTTTAATTTTCCTTCTTTTTCCCCCTTTTTTAAAGTATGATTTTTTTTTTGTGGAAGACAGTTCTGGGAGAACAGAACTATGCGAGCCACGTGCCCTAATCCAACAAGAAAACTAAAATCCCATTATAATTTCACTTACCTACAACGGTAAGATTTGTGTGATTTTCGCGAATCGTTCCGGAGACGTGGTCAGACACTACACACAGATAGGTTCCTTGATCCTGCGAACCGACATCCAGGATGACTAGTGCGTAATCGGCAGTCATGTCATACTTTGTAGTGCCATTTTTTGAACCTGGGACGATTATCGAACCCACGTCTGAAATCATGTCTAGATAAATGAGCAAGGAACTTTTCATCTGGGCCAAGCCGCTATGCCAATACACAGCATTCACGCGATCGTCATAATCACACGGCAAAGTAGCATTTCTACCATCTAGTACCTCGACGTATGGCTTAGTTCCTACGTGTGGAACGCTCCTGTTACTTGGCGTTCCGGCTGAAAAGGCAACAATAACGAAATAATGATATCATAACATCATCTTTAGACTTAATCAGCAGCAACAGGCATCCGCATCAACGTCATCACAGTCGTCATCATCAACATTATCATCATCATTATTATTTTCATCATCATTATGTTTTGTTTCTTCTTCATCACCTTCATCATCTTCATTATCATCATCATCATTATCATGTTTATCACCATCATCATCATCATCATCATCATCATCATCATCATCATCATCATCATCATCATTTAAACCATTTAAACGGACGCAGTTTTGGATTAGGGGGGCGGAATCTATGGGGGCTCACGATTTTGTGTGTGTGTAGGGGCTCATGACCAACCACACTCACAGTGCTGCCAACAGATGTGAGAGTGAGGCATTGCAAGGAGCGAAGCCACCAAGCCCGACATGCGCGAGGGAGCGAAGTGACTGAGCGGGGGGAGGGGTGTGGGAGGGGGTGTCCCCCTCCCACGATAGGGAGATAGTGCAATTGTGCAATCTGGTGCTTACCTAGATAGGAAATTTGGGCTTAACATTGACTGTATCTGGGAAAGCGTGTTATGATTTGATCGACTAGAAATTTGTAATATATTTTCACGAAGAAAACAAATAATTGACATAGTAATAGATATGCACCCCAACACAGGAAGCGAAGTGACTGAGCGGGGGGGGGGGGGGGGGGGGGGGGGGGGTGGGAGGAGGGTATCCCCCCTCCCACGGTAGGGATATTTTGCAGTTTTGGGCTTGAAACTATGCAATCTGGTGCTTACCTAGATAGGAAATTGAGTTCTGGTAAGGAGATTACAGTTTTGGTGAAACTGAATTTTAGTAACCAAAACCTGCATCATTACATTACAAACTAATAGTTATAACTAGAAAGGAACACAACATTACAAATGACAAAGATCATTAAAAAAGAGCCATTAAAACGTAAGAGGGCGCTCTCTAAACACTCATCGGTTTCAACCATTTTGAATATAATATTGTGCATGTGATGTTTTTGTTGAAATAGTGATTAGATAGAGAAATAAGCAACAACTATTTAAATACCTATTTTGTAACTTTTTGAAAAGAGGAAGCATTTTTTTGAATTTTTAACGGCTGGTTAAAAATTCTCTAATAAACCTGGGGCCCCAGCTTTATTACAAATTGTTATATTTATGGATATTTCAGCCGTCTCTGAACCGATTTTGATCAAACAAAGATGATTTTATTAGTGAAATATTATGCTCTTTCATATTTTACACTCAGTTTTTCATTACCTCACAAAAAAAAGTAGTCTAGCGCCCTCTCTACCAAAGCTCAACTATCCCTTTAACATTGACAGTATTTGGGAAAGCGTGATATGATTTGATCGACCAGATATTTTGAATATATTTTCACGAAGAAAACAAATAATTGACACACTAATAAATATGCACCCCAACACAGGGAGCGAAGTGACTGAGCGGGGGGAAATTTTGCATTTTTGGACTTGAAATTGTGCAATCGGGTGCTTACCTACTTACCTAACCTAGATAGAAGATTCGAGCTTAACATTGACTGTATCTGGGAAAGCGTGTTATGATTTGATCGACCAGAAATTTTAGATATATTTTCACGAAGAAAACAAATAATTGACACACTAATAAATATGCACCCCAACACTCACACAAATATTGTATTTATATTTAGCGTCATACACAGTTCCAACACTCATATGCCACATTATGTATGATCCAACAACATAGCCTTTTGCCAAGAATGAGACCCGAGGGGCGAAGCTACCGAGGGCTGGGGAGGTATGCAGGGTTTGGGAAGGGCCGTCCCCCTCCCACAGAGAAGATTTTGAATTTATATATATATACTCGAAGTGGTGCAATTTGGTGCACGTCACACAATCAGCTAGAGCAATGCCAGCCCACACTGGAACTGCTGGAAGGGCCGTCCCCCTCCCACAGAGAAGATTTTGCATTTATATATATATACTCGAAGTGGTGCAATTTGGTGCACGTCACACAATCAGCTAGAGCAATGCCAGCCTATACTGGAACTACGTGGCCCGGTATTTAAAGGGATAGTTGAGTTCTGGTAAGGAGAGTACAGTTTTAGTGAAACTGAATTTTAGTAACCAAAACCTGCATCATTACATTACAAACTAATAGTTATAACTAGAAAGGAACACAAAATTACAAATGACGTAGTAAAGATCATGTTATCATTAAAAAAGAGCCGTTAAAACGTAAGAGGGCGCTCTCTACACACTCATCGGTTTCAACCATTTTGAATAAAATATTGTGCATGTGATGCTTTGTTGAAATAGCGATTAGATAGAGAAATAACCAACAACTATTTAAATACCTATTTTGTAACTTTTGGAAAAGAGGAAGCATTTTTTTGAATTTTTAAGCTGGTTCAAAATTCTCTAATAAACCCGGGGCCCCGGGTTTATTACAAATTGTTATATTTATGGATATTTCAGCCGTTTCTGAACCGATTTTGATCAAACAAAGATGATGTTATTGTTTAAATATTATGCTCTTTCAAATTTTACACTCAGTTTTTCATTACCTCACAAACCAATTAAGTAGTCTAGCGCCCTCTCTACCAAAACTCAACTTTCCCTTTAAAGAAACAAAACTACTCACCCCAGACCATACGCAAGTTACACAATAAACTGACATAATCTGTTCGCGCGCGAAGCGCGCAGCGAAAATTGAAAGGGGATGTATAAATTACTTGTTGAACGTTAGAATTAACAAGTCTTAGCTCATACAACAAATTTGTTCTTTCCTACTCGTATATACAGATACACACAAAAAATATATATTTCTTCCCTAAAACCTGGGGGGGGGGGGGGGGAGGGATGATTGTACATGTCATCCCCCCCACCTTGTGAGGTGGGGAGGATGCATCCCCCTCATCCCCCCGTTGTCTACGCCCCTGATTAAAACCAACATTATCATTATGATAATGTGATATGATACCAAAAGATGGATTCTGATCATCTTTGTATCGATGTTTTGTTAATTGAACTTAAGAAAAATCGCATTGTTTTCCAGAATAGGTTAAAACTTTCAGATTAACTCGGATCTACCATGGAAAACTAAGATCAATAGACCGCTTCGGTAATGTATGCAAATAATATGCGTATGACGTAAGACTCCCCGTTGGCAAGCTTAACAATAGTAACTAGGTCCGGCAAGCTCCGGCAAACTTAGCTTGCCGGACCTAGTTACTATTGTTAAGCTTGCCAACGGGGAGTCTTACGTCATACGCATATTATTTGCATACATTGCAGAAGCGGTCTATTGAAGGAACCGAAATACATAAATAGCACAATTTTGCTTTATAAATGATGCTGCAGGATTATGTATAACAGTTAGCCTCTTCAGTGATTTAAAAATGTTTTTCTCGAGGGACCTGCGTCTAAAATCATAATTACCTCGGTCATCAGGTACACACCCACAATCAATCCAACACTTATTGTGCACTCACTCCACTCCCTGTGGAGTGTTCTAGCAGGTGCAAATTTACAGTGCACTCATGTTTTACACAGCTTCAAATTTAGCGCGTACATAATTACGTAACACATTATTATGCAGTCAACTATCAGCGAATAATTTACATGTACTTACCGTAACACTGTACGAATACAAAAAGGAAGGCGATTGCAAACTTCAGCATTTTGGCCACATTAATGTTGAAATATCGTTTTAGTTATGAGGTCTCAGTGGCAGGCAACATACACGCCGATTTGCCATAACACGTCGCATTGCACAACTATTAGCAATCGCTGGTTTTCCCCGTCATATCTAGCAGTTTAGACGGTGCAATGTTCATTTGTTATCAAAATGTTCTCCTTTATTTAGTTTCATTTTTCTATTTATTCATGATGGTATGATCTCGGTTATAAACGGTTTGGGGGGGGGGGGGGGGGGGACACATATGGCTGTGAAAAATAATGATTGGACCAATTACTTTAGGTCATATTTTGAGAGTAGTCTTAGAAAATTTTCGCAGGCGAGACCGCAAATTTTTGACATTTTCTAGACCGAGGCCAGGTCCGGTCCACAATTTCAAGACCAAGACCCAGTGGTTGAGAATCCTGTAAGCGAGGGGTGGGGGGAATAGTCGTGGACAATTTTCGAGGCCGAGACCACTGTTTTTTCACACTTTTCGAGGTCGAGACCATCGAGAATGACTGTCGAGACCATTGACATTTGGTCTCGAGAACAGTTAAAATTTGAAGGGGGGGGGGGGGGGGGGGTTAAACCCCCCAAAACAGTAATTTTTTTGTCTAAGGGGGGAGGAAGGGGGTTAACCCCCCCCCCCCTCCCCCCTGGGTACGCCTGTGATCATAACATAATCCTACATTTAAGCAAAAGGGCAATTTGTTTGAATGGGAGTACTTATTCGGACTGCTGGTTTAATTTTCCCTCTTCTTTCATTTTGGCGCAATCATTTTTAACACTCTGGACAAAAACAGTCAGTGTTCGCACAAGCGTGAACAAAAATATGTTTTGTTAGTGGCACTTGATAGATGAGACTATTGGGCATATATCGACATGAAAATACCTTCTTAATATTTTGAAATGTAATTTTGACAGATTTTTCAAAAGTGTAACGCTTTTTTTTTTTATACGCCTGGTATATACATGTACATGTAAGGAATTGACCAAATCTACACAATATGCATACAATCCATGTTTTTCCTTTATAAAACTGAAGGCAGAAGTGTCATAGGTATCCGTAACAGCAACGACAATATAATGGTGTGCAGGCTTTAAAACTGACAACATGGGTTTTGTTAGGTCACATCAACTGTTAATAATTAATGTATGAATCGGCAACGGTATTAGACGAAATAAAACTAAGGGACTGTACTCAGAGTACTCTACACTTGATTAATACAAATACATTTATAAACCTTGCACCCAATTACCATTTATTTAATGTAGTTTTATTGGCATAATAACATATTGGGCCGCAATGGAGTCTTGATTAGCGTGTTTGTTTATGGCATAATCAATGCTCAGGGTGCATGTTGCCTGTCCATGATATTGTATTAAAATATGGTGAATAAAGTTCATTACTAATTGACGTGAGGTAAAACACAAATAAGTAGACAGCAGTTTGATCGAAAATGACTAGGGAAATTAATATATGTTTTAAATTGATTGGTAAATGTAATATATTATTCAGTGCAATAATTTTCAAAAATACATATAGGCCTAGCTCAATTTGAACAAATGATTTTTTTTTCATAATTTCCTCGTTATATATTGGGTTTGATATATTATGAAAAATGAACAAAAGAAATTCGGTTTCCCCGGCGTTCAAATACAATTTTCAGACGCCTAATGATAAAGACCCATTTTACCTGTGCACGTACACACGCAAACGCAAGGTCTACATGGAGCCCTTATTGAACACGTACTTGCATTACACTCTATAGACGGTGCAAAGTTCATTTTAAAAATAAATTCTTCTCTATTTAGTTTCATTTTTCGATTCATTAATGATGGTATGATGTCGGTTATAATAATACTTGAAGCGATTATTTCAACAATCGGCATGGAATTACGTGGGTTTCAACATGCGGGGCATCCCCGGGGGGCGATGGGGGACATACAGCTTTGAAAAATAATGATTGGACCAATTACTTTTGGGTCATATTTTGAGATTGTTTATAGTACTTTGTAACGTTTAAATTTTAAAGAAATATACCTTCATTCAAACTAAGAACTGGAGAGACCTTTATATGGTATAAACACAACTTACAGGAAAAAATCAACGAAATTTGCACTTTGTATTGAAAAGTGTAAAAAACCCATGCCTGTTATGTACATGTAAGGAATTGACAAAATCCACACAATCTGCATACAATCCATGTTTTTCTTTTATAAAACTGAAGGCAGAAGTGTCATAGGTATCCCGTAACAGCAACGACTATATTGGTATTTCATTCACTCACTTTTCTTTAGAATTATTATAAAATGGACAAAATGGCGTAAAAGTTATTAAAGGGACTTAGTAACATTGTCCAAATCCTCAAAATCTAATTGCAATTATACTGGTTCCCTCATACCTTGTTGTTTTCGTATTAACCATAAAATCATTGGATAGGTTTCGGTTTTTCAAAATTCCCTTTCGTTAAAAAGATATGTACGATTGTAGTGTTCAGATTTTGAATAATCCACTGGATCTTCAAAACCGTGTACAAAGTGAGTGCAATTAGTTAGTGGATATCACTTTGCTTTTTTGCTAATTTCTCGGCCATATAACGTCCATTTATCTAACACCCAGTGGACATATCAGATCACAATAATTTACATTGTATCAATCACTCATCAATGTTTGCACATGTCAACAAAGTTACTAGATCCCTTTAATTAGCAAAAAGTACTTGGTCCAATATTTGTTTATCCAATGCTGTATATCCCCCACATTTCAAAGTAAAGGGTATTGTCTTCCTTCTGCCCCCCCACCCACCCCCCCCCCCCCCTGGCAAATAGTATGAATCTTTGAAGCCACGGCTTGCACTATACAGGGTGGCCCAGAAATAACGGAACGGGGTGCTTGCTATAATGAAGACACATGATGCCCGTCATAGCAACTAGTCACGTTCAATGCGTGGGCCATTGTTAGTACCCCTTCTTCTCTATACACAGCTGAACGCACACTCACAATGGCACACGCGTTGAGCGTTACTCGATGCAGTATGGCGGGCATCATGAGTCTTTAGTATGGCAAGTACCCCGTTCCGTTATTTGTGGGCCACCCTGTATAATTAACCATTTATTTCTCTTTAGAAAATTCAGCAATGTTGCCACCATGGCAATATTTGACATAAAGGGGTAGTTCAGATTTGGTAGAGAGGGCGATGCACAACACAATTTTTGTGTGAGGTAATGAAAAACTGAGTGTCGAATTTGAAATTTTAGTGGCAGAATAAACTTTATTTGGTCAAAATCGGTTCAAAAATGACTGAAATTTTAATAAACATATCCGATCGATGATTTAATTTTTTTTTTTTTTAAATGCTTACACTTTTCAAAAAATTTCAAAAGCGGTTTTTCAATAGTTGTTGATGATCTCTCTATTTAATCATTATTTCAACAAAACATCAAATGCATTATTTTGTAAGACAAATTGCTGAAACCAATGCTTTTTTAGAGAGCGCCCTCTTGTGTTTTAATGGCTCTTTTTAAAATGAAAACAGGCTTTTTACTTAGTCGTTTGTAATTGTGTATACCTTTCGAGCATGATAGAGTTATAACTATTAGTTTGTAGTGTTACTGTGCAGGTTCTGCATGGTTACAACAGTTCAGTCTTACCAAAACTGTACTACCCCTTTCTCATTATAAAGATAATTAGCTAATTTGCATATATGAAATCCATTTGCAGTGCTCATCTGCATGTGCCATGTAGACATCACCCTGGAATAAAACATGGCTGCCCCTAATATGTATATTTTATGAATAATATTGATTTTCAGTGACTATTCAGCGAGTTCCCGTACAGGACATACAGGGAACCAACTAACCGTACCCGCGTTAATGTTACCCCTTCTTACTCGCTCCCTACCATGCCCTTTCATCAGTCCACCTTGGTTAAGCAATGGCGCACGACAATGAGTGCGATTAATCAGGAACCGACTATGTAGAAATTGGCAAAAATGGGAACCTGACATGGTGTCATCATAAAACAAAAACTACTCGACTAAACTAACTGATCTTGGTATCATTTTCATTGGAAATACCACATACTTCATTGTCTTTGTATTACCAATAAAAGCATATAACAACTTTTGGTTTTCCATCTTCTACTCCGTTATAAAGGAATGTTTAGACGTTCAGATTTATAGTTTTCTACTGGATAATGATAACTGTGTACAACTTAAATGTAATGAGTTAGCGAATATTACTTTGCACTAACTCCCATTACTCGGATGACATTTATTTACTAGGAACTTTCACACTTCACTTTAATATTGGAAATATCAGATCACAGAAATACACATTTTATCAACTATTTGCCAGTTTTTGCACATGTCAACAAAGTACCTAGATCCTTTAAGTTGACATGTGGCCTAGGGCTATGCAGAGGTAGATAAATGGCAACATGCCAATGCCACCAAATGAAAGCGCTGCGAGTATGTACACTGAAATTATAATTATTTACTAATTCGCAGGCTCAAACGGAAATAAATACTTTCGTATTTAACCTGCCGTGCGTTAGAACTATGTTAGTACATATATTTAATCTTTATTACATTTTGGGGAGCACCGAACTTCAGCGACGAGCACTATAGAGTGGTGAAGTGTGACGTCATCAAAAATCTATTTTTAGAATGTTCAAATTTGAACTTCAATTTCCGAAAGAGCATAACAAATAATGTCCAAATACCGAAAATCAATTGAATATGTTAAGTATTGTCTGAGATATGCCCATCCAAATAAGTTTTTTTTATTCCAATAGGCAATCAGTGTTATAGTGCTCTGGTTTATAAAGTTATGAACCATAAACTATGAACTATGAACTATAACACTGATTTCCTATTGACAAAAAAATTCATTCGGATGGGCATATCTCAGCCAAAACTTAACATATTCAATTGATTTTCGGTATTTAGACATTATTTGTTATGCTCTTTCGGAAAATGAATTTCAAATTTGAAAATTCTAAAAATATATTTTTATGACGTCATAGCTTCCTGTACTCTATAGACGGAGGAAGCATGTGATCGCATAGCAGGTCGCATACATGTGGACTTACCCGAGCCCAGGCATCAGGGGAGTAATCCCTTAAAAACTGTGTTCTAATCAAGAAAAGTATGTTATTAATATGATACCTAATTATTGAGAATCATGTCACCTCATGCACCGCATCACCAACGTCACGTTCCAAGCAAACATACTCATAATAAAATGTCAGTGATTTCCAATTTATTACAAAGTAAAAACGTGTCGAACAGTGACGCCGTGAGGCAAAACAATACGACATCAATACATAAACAACGTATTGAACAAACATATAGGTAATGTTTACCAATCTCCACTTCATTGACAGAACCAGACCAGACCTCCACCCCACCCCTCGTTATTTTCATAATTGTATATATTCATCTATTTTTTAAACAATGGGCCGTATGCATAAAAACAAGCAATTGCTTATAAGCAAATGCTTTAAGCACAAGCAAGAGCTTGTCAAGCAAAAGATCAAGTTCAAGCAATTGCTTAAATTCGTGAAAAGCTTTTGCTTGTGCTGAAACCTTTTGCTTGCACTGCCTAAGCAATTGCTTACGTGTTGGACAAAGGATCGTTACGGTTGTGCGAACATTGCACTGCAGGGCAACAACGCTTCGTGCCCGACCTGGCAGCAGTATTTTTTATTACGCAAATAGGGGGGAAACAGCGCAGAGCATCAGGGGGGTTTCTGTGCAGATAGATGGACACAAATTGCCGTAAAAAGTCTAAAATAACAGGAATTTGATTAAATATGAAATCACAACATAACCTCTGGAATAGGGAGCTTGTAATCATCCTGAAACGGTACGAAAATGTTATCCTTAAACGCGACTGCCCTGAGTAAGCAAGAGCTCAAGCTGGTCTGGATGTGCTTGAAAAAACGCAAGCAATTGCTTATCAAGACAAGTAAAAGGTTCGTTTTATGCATACGGTTTTAAGCAATTGCTTGTTTGGTAAGCAATTGCTTACGAGCAGTAAGCAATTGCTTGTGCTTGTAAGCAAATGCTTTTGCTTGCAAGCAATTGCTTGTTTTTATGCATACCGATTCAAGCAAAAGGCTAGCACAAGCAATTGCTTGTTTTTATGCATACGGCCCACTGTCTAGTTCGTTCGTCGTCGAATAAGGTCAATGGCGTCTCACGCCACACATCCACGAGTATACTACTCGTGAGCGCTCAACCATGAGCGCCTCCTAATTTACATGAATTCCAAACCACCTTAGGTACTAATAGGAAATAGTATGGTGTTTTCCATTATATTATCAATACAATAACCCAAAATTCAAAAGACATGCTTCAGTGCATGTTGCGCGTGTTTCCCCAAATGTATTAATAACGTAGACATTTGAAGATATTGAACACATTGTACAGTGTTGTATTTTCCACTGATAAAAGTGTAATTTTGTAATTGTCATTACTAGAAATGACATCGATATATCGTCGTTACTTTTCTAAAAATGGGGTCTTCCACAGTCGTCGTCTCTTTGTTGGTGTTTACAAGCCTGCATTGTTGCGGTAAGTTCATAAATAATGACGTAATTAGTTTTTTAAAAAGTAATATATGAATGAGGATTTTCGGTCATTAGGAAGTGACACACACAAATGAAAGACGTAGGTCTACCACGTAGTGAGGATTTAAGGGTGACAGGTGACAGTTTAAATGACGATCCAGCTTGTTTAGCACATACATTTTTGTGATTTTACCACCGTTGTAACTTCATTTTAAAGTCGTGTATATAATGTATTATTAATAGAACAAGTAGTAGTAGTAGTAGTAGTATAAGTAGTATAAGTAGTAGTAGCAGTAGTAGTAGTAGTAGTAGTAGTAGTAGTAGTAGTAGTAGTAGTAGTAGTAGTAGAAGTAGTAGTAGTAGTAGTAGTAGTAGTAGTAGTAGTAGTAGTAGTAGTAGTATAAGTAGTAGAAATAGTAGAATAAGAAGAAGCAGTAGTAGTAGTTGTAGTAGTAGTAGTAGTAGTAGTAGTAGTAGTAGTAGTAGTAGTAGTAGTAGTAGTATAAGTAGTAGAAATAGTAGAATAAGAAGAAGCAGTAGTAGTAGTTGTAGTAGTAGTAGTAGTAGTGGTAGTAGTAGTAGTAGTAGTAGTAGTAGTAGTAGTAGTAGTAGTAGTAGTAGTAGTAGTAGTAGTAGTAGTAGTAGTAGTAGTTTAGTAGTAGTAGTAGTAGTAGTAGTAGTAGTAGTAGTAGTAGTAAATAGATAAATTAATAAATGAATAATGAATAAACCAATAAATAAATGAATTGATAATAGTATAATAGTAGAAGTAGTAGTAGTAGTAGTAGAAGTAGTAGTAGTAGTAGTAGTAGTAGTAGTAGTAGTAGTAGTAATATTAGTATTATTATTATTAGTAGTAGTAGTAGTAGTAGTAGTAGTAGTAGTAGTAGTAGTAGTAGTAGTAGTAGAAGTAGGAGTATTAGTATAGTAGTAGTAGTAGTAATAATAGTAGTAGTATTAGTAGTAGTAGTCATGGTAGTAGTCATGGTAGTAGTAGTAGTAGTAGTAGTAGTAGTAGTAGTAGTAGTAGTAGTAGTAGTAGTAGTAGTAGAAGTAGAAGTAGTAGTAGTAGTAGTAGTAGTAGTAGTAGTAGTAGTAGTAGTAGTAGTAGTAGTAGCAGTAGCAAGAGGAGTATATGGTGTCATTGTAATCAATATTACTATTAATTTATAATCGTTATTTGGTGATATTATTACAGTCTTTGTTGTTATTATCATCACTGTATGTATTATTATATTCTTTTCAGCTGTAAATAGCCAGAGTGACCCACTCGTTGGAACCATACCAAACGTCAAGGTACTGGAAGGTAGAAATGCTACTTTGCCATGTGGTTACGAAAACCGCGTGAACGCCGTCTATTGGCGCCGTGGAAGAGTCGAGTCAGATGATTCCTTGCTCATTTATCTGGATAAGGTGTCTACTAACGAGGGCTCAATACATGGACCTGGCCCAGGGTCTGGCCCAGGTTATGACATTACAAAGTATGGTATGACCATGACCAAGGATTACGCATTGACCATATTCAATGTCAGTTCGCAGGATAAAGGGACATACATGTGTGTAGTTGCTGACTTGGGCTCCGGGAACACGTTCAGAAATTTTACGAATGTTACTGTTATAGGTGAGTGCGCCCATGGAATTTCACATTTTCTGAAAAGACAATTATGCCGTATTGAACGTGCTATTATTACTGCAATAGTAAAACAAAAAAACAAAAAAATGACTGGAGTACGTGATAAACTGTAAAAAGATGTTTAACATGCCTGTAAGGATCTGCACATAGATTGGAACATTGCATGCTATATATTTCAGTTTATTTTATGCTTACACTTTTCAATCTTTAATGCAAATTAATGACCTTGCTTCAAATTCTCATAAGCAGGTAAATTTTAACCTAGGCTAAAACCCCTAAATATCAAATTCAACCCCTTGTGTATTAGCTTTTTGTCTTTAAATCACAAATAAGAATTAAATTATATTTCAAAAGGAATATGAAGCTCAAAATACTGTGTAATTGCCTATGTATCATCTCTAAAAAGTGGCATTTATGTTTGTTTAACCCTAATAAGGCCGGGGGCATTATGCCCCCACCACCTCCGCGATTTTCCGATTGCTCGGAATCGCGTAAAGATGACGCCCCGCCGCTTGGTGACTTTTTTTCTTGCGCATGGAGTCTTGCGCATCAATTGAAAATCGGACCTACACGTTACTAAGACACACGACCTTTTGTCTTTGCATGTCTGCCCGAAAATCACTAATTTTCGTGATTTGGGTGTCAAAATGGTTGAAATAATAGTTAGAAATTAAATAAAACAAGAAAAACAATGTGAACTACATAAGAAATTGTCAAAACAATAGAATCCATCAGGATTCGAATAACTTGGCTCTTCCAAAAGTAGATTATTCCAAATGGTCTAAATAATATATGTAGTGAAAACCAATGTTTAATTATGAAGAATATGTGATTTATGGGTAGGAATATGAATTGTATGACCTTATTTGCATAAATTGCCATAAATATGCAAATAGGTGATTTTTCAAAATATTGAAATCAGCATAGTATGATATACACTTCACTTGACATGCGTGCAAATTTTCGCGGCGATCGGCCGTTTCACGGCTGAGATCATAATGCGCCCCGGCCGTATAGGAAGACCTCAACTAGCCTGGCCTTTTTAGGGTTAAGATTCATTCATACAACAGGTAATTGATAACTTCGATGTTAGGTGCAACATTAGATGAATATGCGACTGTATTTCAGTTTGATTGTCAATGTTTGCGAAACATTCTGTGAGGGTTGGATTTATAAGAATTCTTCAAAAATTTTCCCTCTAAAACCGTTGGATCTTTTGAAGCAAAGCACATGTATCATCAGTATAAAGAGAGAGTAAACCTTAAATACAGTTTAAAGGGATAGTTGAGTTTTGGTAGAGAGGGCGCTAGACTACTTTTTTTTGTGAGGTAATGAAAAACTGAGTGTAAAATTTGAAAGAGCATAATATTTAAATAATAAAATCATCTTTGTTTGATCAAAATCGGTTCAGAGACGGCTGAAATATCCATAAATATAACAATCTGTAATAAAGCTGGGGCCCCAGGTTTATTAGAGAATCTTGAACCAGCCGTTACAAATTCCAAAAATGCTTCCTCTTTTCAAAAAGTTACAAAATAGGTATTTAAATAGTTTAAATAGTTTAAATAGTTTAAATAGTTTAAATAATCTAATCACTATTTCAACAAAGCATCACATGCACAATATTGTATTCAAAATGGTTGAAACCAATGAGTGTTTAGAGAGGCCCTCTTACGTTTTAACGGCTCTTTTTGAATGATAACATGATCTTTACTACGTCATTTGTAATTTTGTGTTCCTTTCTAGCTATAACTATTAGTTTGTAATGTAATGATGCAGGTTTTGGCTACTAAAATTCAGTTTCACCAAAACTGTACTCTCCTTACCAGAACTCAACTATCCCTTTAATGCTGCATGTAATTAAACCTAATAATAAACAAGTATACTACCCTGGAGTTGAATATTCTGTTCGAATATAATTTAAAGCAAAACGAATATTTTAAAAGTATTTTTATGACCGTTAGGACAAAGCAGATTAGTTAATGTTTTTTCGAATGTTTTTTTCGAATGTCAACGGCGTAGCGTGGTCGGAATGATTTGGGGATCACCTTTTGTATCTCTTAGTTTTTAATGATCCAGTAATGCATTTTAATGTGGTTTTTCCATTATTGGGGGGCACAGCCCCCCACACCCCGTAGCTACGCCTATGTCAAAGGATATCAAGTTAGTTCCCTCCATCTATTGATTTTATCATGTCGTCAGTAAGGTGAAAAACATGTTCATTCCATGATAAGTAAATGATTCACAGAAAGATAATCATATCCTGATTGAATACATGTTTCCAATACAAACAACGAATAGTCATGTTTTGTAAGGGAATCTCTCGAGCTTCATTTTTCAAGCATTCTATTTTGTTCATCATTAGTATGAGTAATAATAAGTAAAAAATGTGTGTGGGGGGTTTAACAATACATTGAATAATACTCCCCGGCAACTCTATCCAGGATTTGATAGCAGTTTAAATTCAATTTCAATTTCAATTTATTCTTGCTTCCAACAAAACATTACAAATGAGTTATAATAATTTTCAAAAATAGAGATATACATATTGGAAAAGTTAGTAGCCTTGTTCCTTGCACTTTTGTCATCTTAGGAATTTCTCTTTGAACACATGTTGCATACGTTTTTCGTTATTGTAAGTAAGTAAGTAATACATTATTGATCATTACATTACGAGTATAAATGCCTACACGACTGTTTAAGATTATATATAATTCGATTCCAATACTAACATAATTAAAAGCTTACATGAGGTTTTATCTTATCTTCAACGAAATTACACATTACTTCAGCATGTTCAGTTTAACTTATACTAACGTAACCAGAGTTTTACAAGAGCGGGCTGTCTAAATGACCCCGCCCCCCCCCCCCCCCCCCCCCCCCCCCCCCCAACAAAAAGGGTTTATACGGGTTCAGCGCGGTTGGACAGATTGGAGGACGCGAATGTTACTTTTAAAAGTAATTTTCCCCCTTGTTTATATTGCTTTAGGCAAATTAATGGGGGGGGGGGGGGGGGGGGGGGGGGCGACACGTACACGCGGCTGGCAGTGCATCCTATGATTGGGGTAATAAGACTGTACAAATATATTTAGAGAGAATGCTGTATCGTATTTGGCGCTGTAAATCAAACAAACTTAAATCATCATTCCTCATCGGCAATATATATACTTAATTTACCTTTACTTTCAGGAATGGCAGAAACTACAGTTACAACTGTTCAATTTATCGAGGCAACGCCGGGGTCGCAGATTCTACTTAACTGCTCTTACGGCAGGGAAGTCTCTTCCGTTGTGTGGTATAAATGGAACGCATCATCCAACGACAGAACATCACTTGTAACCATGGTAACGAGTCGTGTTCACCCAGAGCGCATTGATAGTGAACGGCAGCTAGATGATGCTACAGACCGCTTCGACGTGACGGATGATTATTCTCTTGTGATCAGGAACGTGACTGCCAATGATGAAGGAAGGTACATATGTGAGGTAACAGATGCTTCGCTGGAGGATGTCTTCCGGAGCCATACTGATGTAGCTGTTGGACCTACACATATTCCGCCAGGTACACGTTCATATATAAAGAGAGTTATACGAGAGACTGATGATGATGCTTCTGCTTCTGTTTCTGCTGCTGCTGCTGCTGCATATTATAATAACAATGGCTGATGATGTTGGTGATGATGATGATGATGATGATGATGATGATGATGATGATAATAATGATGATGATGATTATGATGATGATGATGATGATACTGATGATGATGGTGATGATGATGACGATGATGTTGTGGCGATGATGATAATAATCATAAGTATTATGACAATTATAAGTAATATCGATGTTATGTTATCATTTTAGATGTATAATAATAATGATAATAATAATTATAATACTACTAATACTACTACTACTACTACTACTACTACTACTACTACTACTACTACTACTAGTACTACTACTACTACTACTACTACTACTACTACTACTACTACTACTACTATACTACTACTAATACTAATACTACTAATAATCATCATCATCATCATCATCATTATCATCACCATCATCATCATCATCATCATCATCATCATCTTTATCATCATCATCAACACTATTATTTATTTTACGAGGATTATCATGATCTTTGTTATTGTTATTTTTATTTTCAGATGAGATACCGACCAAGCCTGTTATTCTGATAGTCTTACTGGTTGTACTTGGCGTGGTACTGCTAGCTATAGCGGCAGTGGTTTTCTGGTTTGTATGCTTCAAGAAGGAGAGAGAGGAGACCCAATATACTGGTAATGTAAACCTCATTCTTTCACTATTACAACTATATAATTTGATATAAATCTCGATCTTTTGAAATAACTACTTTAATGATATTCATGTAAATCTACAATTACGATCATTAGTGCACAGTGTACAAACAGTATTCTAAGTTTGCATTACTATTGCACATGTTATGATATAGGACGTACTTTAAACATTTCCAATGTCATTCAAAGTCTGATAGCTAGCAAATCCACTGCTGCCCATGAGGTTGGAATAAAGTATGTGTACAACACAAGAGGGCGCTTTCTAAAACATAACTGGTTTCAACTATTAAAAGAAAAAATCGTACATGTAATGTTTTGTTGAAAAGCGATTAGATAGAGAGATAATCAACAACTATTTAAAACCTCTTTTATACATTTTTAAAAAGAGGAAGCAATTTAAAAACATTTTAACGGCTGGTTCAAAATTATCGATTTATTGTGGGCCCCACAATTATTACAAATGGTTATGTATATATATGGATATTTCAGCCATTTCTGAACCGATTTTGATCACATAAAGTTTATTCTGTCATTGGAATTGTATGCTCTTTCAAATTAGACACTCAGTTTTCATTATCTTACACAAAATTATTAGCGCCCTGTATACCTAAACTCAACCATCCCTTTAACAATTTACATTAACTCCTATATATAACGATAATAGAATTTCTCTTCCCCTAAATTAATGCCTCTTTTCATATTGTTTTGTTTAATTGAAAGCTGTGTATGAACGGAAATATAAAAGCGTGAAGATACGTACCGGAGATGCAAACAACGAGACAGGTAATATAGGAATCCGGAAATCATGAAAACAACTATATTCTAATTAAAATCATAACCGTGGGCGTCAAAAGCGCTGGTTGCACCCCCTCCCCCTCCCAACAAAAAGAGACGTATATAGCGTGATCCGAGTGATAGAATGATGGCGCGAATTTTGGTGGGGATACATCTCATGTATTTCTTTATTTATTTTGTTTACAAATTTATCTTATGTTTTAAGTGTTTTTGTCATAAGTATTGTCCTAAATATAGGACGTGGCCCATGCAATTCGACCACGTTACGCCACAAGATACACATCTAAAATTCTCCGGGCCATATAGTTTGAATAAGCCGGAAACGTGACTTGACTTTTTTTGCAGAAGTTGATTTTAATGTCTAAACATGTAATATCTTGGGTGCTGAGGGGACATTTACTGTAAAGTTTTCTTGCCAACGTTTATAATTTTGCACTTTGTTAGTGTCATCTGAGCTGAGAAAGGAAATCATCGATTACCAACTAAAAGCAACTGGCGAATCAGGCATTACGATGATCAACATAGGTATATTTGCTGTAACCGGTCTCATCAAGACATCGTTTTCCGACTCGTGTCATGGAGCCCTACATGGTAGGAAATAATACTTGCTTCTTTTTTGTTTTAACCCATTCCCTACGGATACCTGGTATAATCCATGTATTAACTCTATGGGAATATGAAAATCTAGACAAGAACTGTACTTTACAGTTCTTGTCAAAGTTAATGTTTAACAAAACTGTACGTTATGTTTACAATAAGCTTGTAATGATAATCATTACATAATTTGTAAAATTATTGAACATGCTTTAATGCCAGTAAAACATATAGATTTCTTTATGTTTATATTACGAACGGTTGTCATTTTCTCGACAGATATCGCTGAGGTGTTCATTGATGGTCTTTTTGTTAATCGGATTCTTAAAAAAAAAATTGTTAAGTCTTATTTGTCCAGGTTAGCCTCTTCAGTGCTCTTTTGCTCCGATCTCCCTGACGGACCGGCATCTAATAGGCTTGGTACGAACAGTCACGTCACGTTCACGTTCACATCACGTGAAGGTTTTGTACCTTTTGTGAAACAGGTCACCCAAATCTACGAAGTGTCACGTTCAGGTTCTGTACCTTTTGTGAAACAGGTCACCCAAATCTACGAAGTGTTGGGTTACGTGACCCAACAGTTTGTAGATATACTATATGCAATTCATGAAAGCTCACGTAAATTGGCGCTTGCGTAAAACAAATTAATGTAAATTGTCGTTGAGAAGAGACTAATTCTCGGTAAATTTAATCGTGAACGAACCCGCGTACACAGGCCTGGGGGCTGGGGGATGGACACCCCCTACCCCTATCCCCACCCCCTTACATAATTCAAGAAATGTCTTGGTCTCGGCCTCGAAATTTGTGACCGGTCCTGGTCTCGTCCTCGGCTGCGGTCATTTTCTACGGACACCCCCTACCCACACTCCCCCCGCTTACTTCAATATGTCTGACGAAATATTCCCCCCCTACACCCACCCCTTGACAAAATCCTGGGTACGCCACTGCCTACAAGTAGCTAGTTCGAATGTCAAATACATTAATTGATTTATTTAATATTGATTGGTTGGTGTGATTGTTTCATTATAATGATTGACTGATTAATTGATTGTTTACTAGATTAAATGACTGACTTATAGATTGACTCGATTCAATAACCATAAATAAACACTATTAATCAAATCATTGTTTTATTACTTTTAAACTCATTGATCACTGCTGCCAGTCACTCACTCACTCACTCACTCACTTTCACAGGCATGCACATACAACGCCAGTACGCGCAGACGTCGAGCACGGGAACTTCAGGCGTATGCGAACTGAATTGTCCGCTGCGTGTAGCAATTCAGCTGGAAATCAACATTTGCCAAAATCCACGCACGACACGTCTTTAGAAATACTCCAATAACAAGACAAATAATGCAAGTGTATGGTTGTACATTACCTACATGACAGAACTGCATATTATCGTCTCAGATTACTCTGAATTATGCACGTACATATTATAAACATAATGATTGAAAAGATTTGATAAGGGGGTATCGGCATTTTCGTCGACATTTTTAAATCTCTTTGAGCGTGTATGTCTAGTCTTAGTAACAAGCGTTTGCAATTTAAAAAATCTTGATTAAACGCTCACGTCACGATTTGGTTAACGCGACACTTCGAGTTTTACCGGCATGGAAAACGACAAATTGTTGGGTCACTTTACCCTACACTTCGTAGATTTGGGTGACCTGTTTCACAAAAGGTACAGAACCATGAACGTGACGTGAACGTGAACATGACGTGACTGTTCGTACCAAGCCCATCTAATATTATTATTCTAAACTCTCCCATATTGGATACACATCCGCACTTAAATGTGTAGGCCTACTCCCTTCACTCCCTTGTAAGCATTCCTGCAGGTGTTCCTTCATAGTGCATTCATGCTTTACACCCTCATTCATGCCAAATAAGTACCCATATTGCACCTGGGCCGGGAATAGACTGAAAATTCATCTCGTGCTGGAAGGGGGTCCTTTAATAGTATGACGTCATACTATCCCCTCCATCCCGAGATGGAACTCTAAGGTGTTCGTACTGTGACGGAGCAAACTGGCTAATAATATATTTGACAGGTCAAATACGTGCCGCACCGCGCGAGCATCGATAACACAGGGGTTCAGCAATCGCACGCGTACGTTATGAATAACAAATGGCGATCATGGAGTGAGAAAGATTTACAGGATATTTACAACGAAAAAGGCGAATAAAAAACCAGACAGAAATTGATTTAGTAAGTGGACTTGTGAATGAATACTTTTACTTTACATTTGTAATATTTTCAGACATTGTCAATTTGATATGTGGTGAACTGGGATCAGGCCTGACTGGGATACTTATACAATTGTCTTCGATTGATTTTGTTTCTTCGAAGCTCCGTCACACAAGCGAATAGGGAAGAGTTCAGACTATGTAGAGAACGGGTGAGAAAAAAACAAAATCGTCAACAAAATCTCAAAACTTTGGCTGATTTTTCGGACAAGGTCGGGAACAGCAATGTACAGTATATAAAGTGCCTTGTTGAGTGCGGCTAATTAGCTAGTCCAGATTCAGGACGTGATTTGTGAACACTCGCCACCTACATGCACACCACACCTTAACTGTGATCAGCGCCGTCCGTAGGACGGCGCTGTGAAGACGAGACGTTAACAAATTTGGTGAAATTTTGCGACGGGTGGTTTTAACAACTTTACATCTATTATTATTTTATTTTTTTTAGTTCTAGATATGAAATAAACCTTCAACCTACCTTGCTTGCTATTTAATTTGTTGCAAAAGAATGATAACTTACCTCAAATTGATGATGATGATGAAGATGACTGTTATTTCCTTCGTCTTTGTTCGCTGCATGCAATGTCAGTTGACCGAAAACTCGTCGGCAATGCATAGCGCATGCGCGGGGCGATCGTACACAGTACATGCATGCAGGGGTGCATTGCCGACAAGTTTTTGATCACCTGATATTGCATGCAGCGAACAAATTCGGATACCATTTTCGTCACTTCTGTAATCTTGCCAGTTTTATAGTAAATTTCAGGATAAATCAAACGAATGGAGCATCAGACGTTTTGCAATTTGGATCATTGATGTCCATGCATAACATAATTCGTAAGTATGAACCGAGATATGTTATTTAAAGTATGATATATATTTTTTTTTGTATAAGTGTGTTTGCCGTTAAAGCCTATCAAGTGTTACCACCACGGTATACACACCTCACTATGCCAGGCGCCGTACTACGTACGGCGCCTGGTTAGGTTAACCACATCTATACGACTCAGAGCTAAACGGGCGCTATCGTTACGTCCGTAATTCCCCTTTCCTAGCTCCAAAATCTGCATGATCTAATATTACATAGGGCAGCTATCAGCTGAGTGAGCGATAACGGCAGCTATTGGCTGAGCTGAGCTAGCTATGTGCAGGCGGTTCGGGCAGCGAACTACTAATTAGCAAGTCGCGGGAAGCTTTTTTTTAAACTGGAAGAAACGTATCATTTTATTTTATTGTAGCCATTTACAAGAAAGATTTAGGCTAGAATTGGCAGGGGTGTTTGAATGCAATGATAATAAAGGTGATTTATTCGGTTCGCAGACCTGTCCATTTTAAGAGCATAATCCTTGACATTGGCATACACGTGCAGTTTTCTTTTTGTTGTAGTTGAAGTATCTTTCCCAAACATTGCAGATAGATTGTGGGTGTATTTTGATGACCAGTGTAAAATATCGCTGTACATAAAGCAGTCTAAAGCGATGGTCATTAACCATACAAATATATACACCGATCATTAATACAAGTATCGTTATTTCTTTGCAGGCAAGTCTAAACGTAATAGACATATCAAATCGAAAGGTGTTTTTGTGAGCAAACGTGGATCTATATTGGAAAGGGCGGTCCGATTGACGAACACCCTAAATATAAGTACGGTTCGTAGCCTGAGGGACTACAGTGCGGAGGCGGTTGAAAAG
>JBAMJV010014066.1:0-49774 GCA_037951105.1 Echinarachnius parma
GTCCGCGTTCCGTTTTTTTGGGGCCACCCCCCTGTAAAGAAAATCGGAATATTGCCTAGCCAAGCATTGAATTACAAGCCCAATAGTTATAGTTCAGTAATATAGACGAACGTGTGGTGTAGACCTATAGCGTCTGAGAGGGGGGAGGGGTAAGAACATAAGGGGAAGGAATCCCTCTCTACCCCCATTGATGGATACATATTGCAAACCTTATATTTAGGGAAGTGTGGAGGAGAGGCAGGAGGAAGGATAGGCAAAGAGAAACACTTAAATTGCGACAACCCACAAAAAATGGCAAACAAAAACAAATATATAACGCCTATCAGAATATGGATAATGATTAAGGAATACAAGGACATTGAAGGGGGGAACTGGAAGGTACAGATATAAATAAAAGCAATTGCCCCATTGCAATGAGTTTGCCCCACGTTCCCATGGTAACAACCACTGATAGATGACATGGTATGTTGGGAATGACGGTACAACCCGTGGGTGATGGGGTAGACATGGTAGAGTAACGGAGGGAAGAGACATGAGAATTTCCTTACGACAGGTAGCATTGTTTTTTTGAGATAACAAACTATAACAAACATTGTAGCCTAATGTAGATTCAAATTAATCAGGAAAAGTACAGGTCATCTTTACACTCTCTTTCGAAAAAGTTGTTGTATTATAGGAGACACGTCAAGCCAATTAAAAAGAGAAGTGCTTCGTGATATGAATAGATTAAGTCATGGGAAATCTCCGGTATTGTTTTTTTATAAAAGAAAACTTGACAGAAGAAACGGTGTTCTGCTGGAGATTGTGGATCAAATGACTGTATCTGACACAGCTTCTTAGAATGGATGGATGCACAATCACCTTACCCCATCAGTTCTCAGGGAAACTGTTCAGATCGACAAGATCGACAATAATAAGGACGGGAAAAGTGTCCCTCAAATCTTTACAGGTACTGCAAGTTTGGAAACATAACATCAAGAGGTATTCTTCCCTCTACAAAAAAAAACAATATACTATTTAAAACGGGAACTCGAGGGAACAAAATAGAAAGGAAAACAATCAAAAATGGAATTTAACTGGCGTTTTTTTATAAATTGTTTGGTAAAATAGGTGTAATATATGCCTTTTTTGCTAGCTTTTATTCTCCCTTATAATTCATTGAGCAGACAATATTACTTGTTTCAGATAGCGCGAATATTTAAAAAGTTAATCATAAAAAAAAAGATTTACCTAGTGATCACTTTCAATCATATATTAGGTTACTGTAATTTAACATATACAATATTGCGCCCATCTTGTAATTAAAGGCTGCATTTTGAAGTGAATGAAAATAGCCCTTGTTACTCAACGGTTGTTTATATACCCCATTCCAAGCATCATTTGAAATATAACGGTTCGGGTTTTTTAATGATAACTTACACGTTTTAGTAATACAATTATGTTTGACCCTAAAACTAGTACTATCCCTTTTATTTCCAATAAGGGAAATTCACGATGCTTTTGTGTATAGTCCCCTGGACATATTTTAAATGATATAATCGCTAGATGATTATATGGAGGGGAAAAAAAAACAAACTACAGTCCGACAAACTACCCCCACCCCCCACCCCCCCCCCCCCCCCCCCCCCCCCCAAAAAAAAAAAAAAAAAAAAGAAAAGAGGAGAAGATACGAATTACCGCAAAAGGGGGAGAAACAAACATAGAAAACTGTAAGCGGTTCAATTTGTTGCCACGACGATAAAATACCTACATTTCCGCGTGTTTTGCTTTCCATCATTTTTAACTGATTGCTAGCAACATGATCAAAATGATATGTCTCAGTAATAAATTAGTAAATCGATTTTTCCTGACTGCAATTTTCCGAATGAGTTATTTGCAATTAGGAAATAAATAAATATTTAAATTCGTCAGTATTCACTCGCCTATGTTTTTTATGATCGGCCGATCGTATTCCCGTGTGGCCAGGATGTCCTTCAACCGTATGGTTCTAATCAGAACGCGAGCTATACATGCCATACAGGGGTGGTCCAGCAAAAACCGGAACGGGGGCACTTCCCAAAATAAAGTAACAAAAAATGATTATGTCCATCGAATAGGGTGTCTTTTCCAATGAAATACGGATACCAAGAACAGTCTTTTTGGTCGTGTAGTTTATGTTTTAGGGCGTCGCGTGAGTGGACACGCATGTCAGGTTCCCATTTTAATTTTTTTTACCAAGTCAGTGTCTGATAAATCGCACTTACTGCCCGTCATAGCATCGACCAACGAGCAATACACGCGCCATTGTTAGTGTGCATTAAGCTGTGTGCCAAAAGAATGGACATAATAATAATAATAATATACTCGATTTATATAGCGCCTAATATGATTTGATAATCATCTCCAAGCGCTTTACAATGATAATATTACCCCCGGTCATAGGATACAATGCAAACCAGCACACATTGTGTGCACCATCTCCACTCCTGGGGAGCATTCTTCCAAGCGCTCAATGGGCATTGAGAAGATCCTTCACATGTAGGCTTTCCCTCCTACCGGGTCCCCATGTATACACCTGGGTAGAGAGCAGCAATTGTGGAATAAATTGTCTTGCTGAAGGACATAGGCGCAGTGGGCTCATTCTCATGATCGGAAATCGCGCGGCTCTACCAATCTTGCCACACCACATCCATAGTTAGTGAACATGGTCAAGGAAGAGCGCATGGATGTTGACTTTCTTACATTCGTGGGATCAGAATCAGAACACCCCAATGCCAAATGTTATTGACCCCCCTTCGTATAAAAATAAGATATAACATGTCTTCCCCCCCCCCCCCCCCCCCATTCTCAATACTCCTTGCTACACTACTGATGGCTTGAATGTAATTAGGCAATGTGGTTTGTGTTGGGAAAGAAGACCTCATGGATGATGACTGAATCACATTCGTGGTATAGAATCAGGACACTCCAATAAAAAAAAATTAAAAAACATGTCCTTTCCCCCACGCACCTCACTGAGTTGCCCTCGCTATGCCACACTTTTGGGTTGTTATAAGGTCTGGGCCCCGTTTGCAGAAAGAGATACAATCGATTGTAAGTTGCAATGAATTGTAAGTCAGATCATGTGTTCTAGATGCGCAAATGTGATTGGTTCAAACGCGTAAATTTCTGACTTACGATCAATTGTAACTTACAATCGATTGTATCTCTTTCTGCAACGGGGCCCTGGAGTGGTGAAAGGGGGAAAAGACGACCTTTATGGATGTTGATTGTATCACATCACATTCGTGGTATAGAATCACAACATACCAATGCCGAATGCTATTGACCTCCTTTACGTACAAAAAAACAACACAAAGAAATAAACTGTCTTCGACCCTGCCCCCATTGGGTTGCCCCAAGCTTGTAATTATGCAATGCGGTCTGGGCTTATACCCCGTCACACACTACGCTTCTACTACGCTCCTAATCCCCATTGATACATTTGGAGCGAGAGGCGAAGCATTGTAGGACGAGTAGCTAGAGTGGCCTTTTACAAAATGTCCTTTGTTCAATGGGGAATGAATAGGAGGATTATCTCACATGCGTGAAAGGATAGCCTATCATGCATGAACAGACAATAGCTCCCTGAACAAAAGTTCAAATCGTGGCACCGCCACGTTTTGTTTTGAACACACCATTAAACGAACGTAGTAGAAGCGTAGGGGTGACTTTTGTTCAGGGGGGTAGCGAAGTAGAAGCATAGCTCGGTGTGACGGCGCCAATTAGGGAAAGATGAGTGAATGGATGTCAACTGCATCCCATTCGTGTAGTCAGAATCGGAACACACCATGCAATGCCAAACGCTATAATACCTCCCTTGTATTGAAAATCAAACCAGACATGTATGTTGGTTCTTCATGTTTTGTATATAAGTTCTTCTTTTAATATATCATAAAACATAAAGATACATAAATGAAAGTTATTGCTGGTTTATTTGCATAATTCCACCTGTCTCACGTGCGCCGGTTTAATTTAACCCCGGTTTAATTTAACCCCGGTAATTGCGCAATTTGTCAAGATTCGTTATAGATTCGTTATTCTTTATAGCCCGGTCACATATCAACGGATTGCGCAAACGGATGTCAAACGGAGAGCTAAATTTTCCATCCGTTCTATACGTTTCTTGTCCGTTCCTTGTCCGGTGATGTACGTTGTTCTATGTTTTGTACATAAAGCAATGGAGACGACTTTCATCACCGGATCATTTCATTTCGCAAATTTCTATTCGTTGGGCATACGTTTCCGCCATCCGTTGATATCTGACCGGGCCATTAGTAGTCTGTAGACTTATTCCATTACAAAGAATAATATTTTTTTACCAATGTGTTGAATAATAACCTATAGACTGAAATAACCTGGGGTTAAATTAATGAGTATTCGGGCCATAATATTTACCAGTTTTCCGGTATTTCGCTCAGTATGAGACATTCTTCCCCTCTCAGCTACCTTCTGTAAATGTCACCTCATCAGTCATTAACCTCAGTCATACCTGTTATAGTGCTTTCTGTGTCTGTCATATCAAAACAGTCATTAAAGGGACTTAGTAACATTGTCCAAATCCTCAAAATAAAATTGTAATTCTAGCGGTTCCTTTATACCTTGTTGTATTCGTATTAACAATAAAATCATGGGACAGCTTTCGGTTTTTCAAATTTCCCTTTCATTACAAAGATATGTATGATTGAAGTATTTAGATAAGAAAATCTCCGGGCGAGATTTTCATCCCTGTACAAAGTGAATGCGTGAGTTGATGAATATCACCCAATATCACTTTGCATTTTCGCTCATTACTTGGCCATACATTGTCCATTTGACCTGAAATTTTCACACAATACCCTGAGGACATATGAGATAACAACAGTATACATTGCATCAACCATTCATCAGTTTTTGCACATCTCAACAAAGTTACTAGATCCCTTTAAGTGAAATCACACTGTGCTCCCGTTCGATTTAATTGCCTGTCTGCCTTTCAACGATTATGTGTTTAGAATTGAAACGTTACTCAATGACTACTGGAATGCTCACAAGGAAGTTGAGAAAGTGCACATTAGGTACTGGTCGATTGTATAGATTTCGTGCATGCATTGATAACTGGGGATGCATAACATTTTAAAGTGGTTGAATACAAGTCATTAACATTGTCCAAGAAACATGTCGTCCCTGTTAAAGGGATCTAGTAACTGTGTTGACATGTGCAAAAAGTGATGAGTGGTTGATACAATGTATATTGTTGTCATCTGATATGTGCACTAGGTGTTGTGTGAAAATTTCAAGTCAAATGGACATTGTATGGCCAAGTAATGAGCGAAAATGCAAAGTGCTCTTCACTAACTCAACTGCACTCACTTTGTACACGGTTTCAAAACTCCACGGAGTTTTTCTTATCTGAATACTTTGATCGTACATATCTTTGTAACGAAAGGGAAATTTGAAAAACCCGAACCTGTCCCATGATTTTATTTGTAATAGAATACAACAAGGTATGAGGGAACCACTATAATTTCAATTGAATTTTGAGGATTTGGACAATGGTACTAAGTCCCTTTAAAGACACTCGTATTAAGATAGAGGGAGGAGGAGGAGGAAAGTGGAAGAGAAACGTCGAGGAGGAGGATATTTGAAGAAGAAGAAGAAGAATAAAAAGAGATGATAAAACTTTGATTTTGGGTGCCCTTGGGCAGTGTCTCAAGAGAAGCTGAAGTTAGATGACATTTGTATGAATCCACCTCACCTTATCACTACCCATACACGCAATCTAATTGCTGGGGCGGGGGGGGGGGGGGGGTAGTGTAATACTAAATATTGGAATTCATGTCCTCCTATTATCCCGTCTGTGAGATCACAAACAACAATTTCACATCACAATTATATTGTTGGTACAGAACCTCTAATCGTACCCTTCGATGGAACCTCCCCGCCCCCCCCCTACCACTTCGGGTTGTCCCATGGCTACGCCACTTCGAACCCAAGAGTTTCCAGTCCCACATCTTCAAAATTCAATAACAATGCGCGAATAACGGGCATTTCGTCAAGGTTTTTATTTCCAACAGTGGCGTGGTGTGGTCGGACTGACTCGGGGGGGGGGGGGGGGGGGGGGAACGCGATTTAGTTTGGAGGGGGAAATATCTATTTTTCTCTATTCTTCAGAGGATTTCCGCTTATGTGTGTTAATTGTTTATGTCAAATCATTAGGGCGGGCGGGCGCGGGGCAGGCAGTGCCCCTATACCCCCGTAGCTATACGCCTTTGACAATGGGCGTATAGAGATATTTTCTTATGTCCCTGTATATAGCGTCGTTTTATTAGATTTGCCGCCGTGAAGTCTGCGAGACCCAGACTCTCCACGGGGAAAAAGACTAATAAAAGAAGACTATATACAGGACATAAGAAACATATCTATACACAATACACACACATACACTCTAAATTACAAGGATTTAAAATTAAATCTATAAGATTTACTTTTAAATCTTTCTTCGGCTGTGGTTAGGCAAATAATACTGTTCCACACAGGAGAAAAGCACATTTTACAGACTTCTTCCGACAAAACCGCCATGTTGGCCACGGGTGCGAAAACTGAGCTTCAGAATACCGCAGTAGGTCACGTGTGAAATATCTCTGTTCTCATTCGTCAAATCTCCGATAACCTGGCGTTATTTTCCAATCCTTTGATGGATTGAAAATCACACCTTGGCCTTCGATTAACAATTGCTTTCGCGCGACTTTTTAAGTCTCCATAGATTTACAAATAATCTAAGTGTATTTATATTTGTTTTAATCCAAGCTACGATTTGGATTTTAAATCCCTGTAATTTAGAGTGTATATATACCAAAATACACGTGCACGCGGACACATATAAACACACGCAAATACCTACACATGCACACAAACACACAAACACATTGGGAAACATATAATTATTATCTTATAACTTTTAACACGCGCAAACACCTACACATGCACACAAACACTCAAACACAATGGGGAAATATATTATCTGATAACTTTTTTGCTGTAATTTCATTGTCCAATCATTCACAATAATTGTCTTTGTACGTGTCTATACCTTCTAGTTAAATTGATCTCACCTTCAACATTTCTTGAGTTTACTTGAGTTTACTGCATTTATATCTGAAACCTTTTTATTATTATTTGTCTAACCAAACCTATTCACCTAGTCCATGACACTGAAATGAGTGGGGATATAACGTGCCTCTCGCTAGGAAGTTTTTTAAAATTTGTATTAGATATTTAAAATTAAAAAATTGGTATTCATCAATAATTTGACACCAGATTAAAAACGAAAAGTCTTGAATACGGACTCCAGGTGGCGCCTCGGTTGGCCGGCTTCTTGTCAGGACGATGACGTCATCAAATATGAATACGGACCTTGAAAGCACCACAATTTGTCCCCTCAAAAAAGGAAAACAAAAACGATTATGAGAATAATATTTCAGTCGATTTGAATCAAGTGTCAGTCTAATTTCATTTTATGTTTACAAAAATAATGTTCTGTCAGCACCACAACTTTAAACGCAGGGATATAATAACTCAACGATAGATGATATGAACGTGTAGGACGATTTTAAAAGATGATTGTGCACATTTAACCCATGTCCCGCAGCAGTGGCATAGCTATGGGGGATGGGGGGGGGGGGGGGGGGGTGGGGGTACGGGGGCACGTGCCCTTTGACATGTAATGCCCGGCGCAGACAGAGCCGACTCGACCCGATCGTACTGGTTTTCAGCCTGATTAACTCAGTATGCGCTGCCTCATGACTCCGGTTTTTCCAGTCAAGTGCCGGTCGGAGGTCATTCGAGGCCGATTCGACATGTTGGATCGGCTCCGACTGAGCGAAACTGACTCTACCCTGCCTGAAAACCAGTCGGATCGGGTCGAGTCAGCTCTGTCTGCGCCGGGCTTAAGACCAAAAGTAAAGCAATGCGTGCATAATAGAGCCCGCTCTAATTTACGTGCCCCCATTCAGTCCGAACACGCAAGCTTCCCATTATGCCCTGGCTCGCGAGTTCTAATGGCAATATCAGACTATGTAGTATAGGCCGATCAATCGACAGATTTGCTAATTGACGCACAATGGTGGACAGACCATGGACAAACTATTAGCTTTTAATCAACACCAATCCTGCCCTGATTCCTCGGCTTTCTCAGAAACCGTCTGGGTCAACTTATGCAAGGCTAAGTAAGATTAAGGCATCGATTAAGGCTCTGAACTATACTACAAGCTATGAATGCGCACTTCTTGGTTTAGTTCACATACACAGTTGTTCGTCGGATTCGATCGGATCGTGTAGTGTGCGGTCGGCTCTATACAGGGCTTCAATGTTTTCTGGGGCACGAATGCTGTTACATGGCTAATATAATGATGCAGTCACACATACCCGTAGAGCCTTGCCGTACGAGCCACGTAATCGATTTTTGTGTAACGCAATAAAATGAAACGGGGCGATTCCATCACAATACGTGGCTGTAATGGGTCTACGTTCCACTAACGGGAAGAAAGAAATGCACTGTTAAAACGCTGTGTAAAAAAAACGTTGTGTAAAAATGGTTGTTAAATCTTTTCATACAACTGTAGGTGTTGCATGATAAGTTGTACAAAGAAGGGTTGTGTTAAGCAGCCATTGTTCAGGCGCTGTTGAAACGTGTTAAATCACGTGATAGTTTCGACCGCAAAATCACCGCGTCAAAACCTCTTTTGTCCCTCCACAAACCAAGCGAACTGACATAGCGCGGTCGGTAGAGAGTGAGACTTATAACCCAAAGACCCCCGGTTCGAATCCTACCCTTGCCGCTTTTACATTTTGTTTTGTATTTGCTATTTCAACAACGGGATTGTTGAAATTTATTCTAAACAACCTTTGTAGAACAAATTAAAACAACAGTTGTGTAAACTTTAAACAACTGGGGTTGTTGAAAAATTTAAACAAGTTGTTGAATTTGTTTATACAGCGTTTTAACAGTGTGAAACTTCGAAATCGTCAACATTCTGCCACGTGATTTCAGCCATGTCGACTGACATGGCTTTTGTTACCGAGTGTCTGACGACTGACGTGGCTATTCTCGTGGCTACTCCATGGATTTACGAGGCCCGCGCATTATTTACGTGGTCATTACGGCGCTGTTAAATATTATTATTATTATTATTTTTTGTTTAGTCTTCTTTATCCAGTTCTTTATAATAGTTGTTACGTTCGCTTTACGTGGCTCTTTATACGAGGCTTTATACAAGGCTTTACGTGAATGTGTGACTGGGAAATTTACGTCAATTTTTCTCTGGAGCATGAATGATAGAACATAGAAATCAATTATGTCCTAATTCATGTAACCGGGACATGATGTGTTTGTATCTTGAACACTGGTAAAAAAATGGGTGGGGTGGGGATCGGGGCTGCACACCCGAGATATTCGAATACGCCCAAATCCAAGCAAAACCATACTTGTCATTTTGAACATTTACTATCATTTTCCTTACCAAAGAGGTTCCGGGAAATTCATTTCGTTTTCACTCAGCCAGAGTAATACTTGTCTTATGGTGGTGAAGACTTTCTGTTTCGTTAATTTGATTGCTTTACAGTTCTTGGTTATTGCTTTGGAATATGTTTGTTTGCTGTGTTGTTTTGGGTGAAGGTGTATGTGTGCGTGCGTTGCATTTGTGACTGGCTGCTTCTGCATCGGTATAGGTACTAAGTGTGTTTGTACGTCGTGTGGGTATATCTTTGTTTGATTGATTATCTATGGGTAAGTGTATTTGTGGTCATATCTGTATGTGTGTGCATGCAGTTGTGACTATAGCTGCTAATACATTGCGTCTTCTTATGTAATTGTGTGGGCTTATTTTGTGTGTGTGCGTGCGTGTGTGTGCGTGTGTTTTTATCATAGCTTAAAAACCTCCAATTATCATTATTTGTCTGTAGTTTATAATTATGTGATGTAAGATTTGTAATTGTTTATGTATGCAAGGTAATTATTTATACTTTCTTTCATTATAATTGTAATTTGTTGTATTCTCTGTTTAAGATGTTCACATTGGACATATTTTGTTTATGTATATTCAATTGTAAATGTATTAATATGGAGGAATAAAAATCACTTTAAAAAAAAAGTGTATGCGTGTTTGTGTGTGTGTGTGTGGGGGGGGGGGGGGGGGGGGGGGGGAGGAGCGGATGACAGGATGAGAGAGTGTCAACCCTAAAGGTTAGGATGTGATGCTTTCAGGTACATGACATTGTGCTCCAACCACTGATATACTAAACACTAGATGGAGTTTACCTCGTTTGCAGGTTTTAAGGAAAAGTTGAAGCTACCACCACCACCCAGCCATCCTTATTTCTATTTTTGGTTCGTTGTTTTACACTCGTTAATATATTATTATTATTATTGAGTTGTAAGATTAGGCCTATACTGAGCAGTGGTTTGATCCAACCGTTCCAATATACCTCATCAACGGCAGAGTCAACGAGTGTTTGTTTGTATTTCTCGTGTTAGATAGTTAGGTACTTTTCATCTGAATATTAAGCTATTATAGAGTAGTAAGGTGGATGAGCACAGCTCCATCATATAATACAAGTAATATATATCATCGAGTTGTTCAGTACATCGATGGTTTGGACGAGCATTGACATATTATACAGTGCATCGACCGGTGCGTAGTCAAGTGTTTGTTTGTACTTCTCGGAACGTGTCAGACTGAACCCATCTCATCAGTGTCAGCATGCCAGTATGAGAGATGCAAGTGCTAATACCTGTTCACAAACATTTATTCAAAAAGATGCCATTTTGGCTCTTCAGTTTGTGTGTGTGTGAGTGTGTGTGTGTGTGTGTGTTTGATTGTGTATGTTACTATGTTTCAGTGCTTATCATAACAGTACATGCGGTTACTGTAATTAATATACAGGGTATAATCTATTTGCCACGAGTTTGGAAAAAAGCTGCATAATTATATTATCATTATGCATTTAGATTTGATAAACTGTAATAAATGCCGGTATTACCTGTGATAATAATTTAATTATTATAATGGTTAAAATGGGCAATATGGAAGATAGCTCTATCTGTTAGTACCCCCCCCCAAAAAAAAAAAAAAAAAAAAAAACAAACAAACAAACAACTAAATCAATACAATAACAAGTTATAATTAATAGAAGAATTATTGTGTTTTTTTTACCTTAAAAGAAGACATTTTTGTAAACGATTCTACGATTAGTATGTGTGGAGGAGATTCGAATTGGTCAGTTATTATTGTGAAGAACGAAATAAATATTTTGAAGAACAGTGATCAAAAGTTAGATTTGTAGATTGACAGGAATGAATCAAAAGAAGAGAATTCAGAAAAATCAGAGAGATACATCGTTTACCCCGATACATATCATATTCGGATTATGAATAAACCAAGACGTATCGTAATAAATTCGGGCTTGGTACTTTTCTGCCCGGATATATCGGCCAATGTTATTTCGGTTCAATGTCATCATGAATTTTCATTGCTCGTCAAATCCACGTCTCATCCCATGAAACATTATCCTGCCCCATACTCATCAAGAAACATTATTATGAAAAATAAGAGGCTTGTCAGATTTATATGTACTAACGAAGAAAAATTGTATTCATTGACCTCGGATCTTTCAGGAAAAAAAGAATTATAATGGTTGTGGGCCAAGGTTGTTTTTAAGAGCATCATGAACCTGTCAGTGACGTATACAACCAAGGACAAGCTGAAGACAAGGAAGCTACATCGAACAAAATAGGAAAGTAAGACATTTTAATAATAGGGTTATTCCGCGGAAAGTACATTTATTTTAGAGAGATACATTTTGAAGCGCAAGAATTGGTTTAGGCTAATGAGATCAAATGCGTACATGAATGTACAGACTGGAGCCGAGTGCTCGAAGGATGGAGGAAATTTGACCATATTATAGAGATGATCGAATTGTAGATTTCATGACCTACAGACTAAACATTATTTTATTATAAAAATAATGAATCTCAAACGAATAATTGACATAGCTTTTTCCCAAAGTTGACCCATTCGATTTTGCTTGCGCAGGAAGGGAATAAAGACCGAGCGAGCCACAGCTACAAAGTGGATTTATGTTCTCAGCCTTTAAATGTATCTCAAACATGATATATTATAAAACACAATTATATAATCACAACAAGGTACGATTTTGCATAGAGTACACTTTCTTGTGGTCTATACATGTATTTCATCATGTTATTTGATAATGCAACAATATACAACCCCAATACAATCTGTAATCAATTGTAACATGTTGGTTTGTTCATATACTGTAAAACAGCAACTCCACCAACATCCCTTTAATGCAATCTGCAATCAATTGTAGCATGTTGTGTACTTTATACATCGTATATAGGCACACATTTGAAAGTAGCGATAAAAGTCCCTTTAATATACAATGTGTAATCAATTGGTACGTGTTGTTTTCTTCATATAACGGCATATACTTGAATGTAACAGCATTCATCGCTAAATTTGTAACATGTTGTTTGCTTCACATACTGTATACAGGGTGGCCCAAACAAAAACGGAACGGGGCACTTTCCAAAATATAGTAACAAACTGATTATGTCCATCGGTTAGGGTGTCTTTTCCAATGAAAAACGATACGAAGAACATTCATTTTGGTCGTGTAGTTTTTGTTTTAGGGCGCTGTGAGTGACACCATGTCGGGCTCCAATTTCTTTCAATTTTTATCAAGTCAGTGTCTGATAAATCGCACTTACTGCCCGCCATAACATCGAACAACGAGCACTACGCGCGCCATTGTTAGTGTGAATTCAGCTGTGTGCCGAGTGAATGGGCATACAATGTTGTTAGATACTAACCTTGACGGGCAGGAAGTGCGATTTATCAGGCACTGACTTGGTAAAAATTGACAAAAATGGGAACCTGACATGGTGTCACTCACAGCGCCCTAAAACAAAAACTACACGACCAAAATTACTGTTCTTGGTATCGTCTTTCATTGGAAAAGACACCCTATCCGATGGACATAATTATTTTGGTACTATATTTTGGGAAGTGCCCCGTTCCGTTTTTTGGGGGGCCACCCTGTATAAAGCAACTGCATCAACATCATGCATTCCTTTAATACAATGTGTAATCAATTGGTACATGTTGTTTGCTTGTTGGCACTGATAAATCACGCTTCCGCTACTGAGTGACGGGCGATACATCTCCCACGTCAAAGACTGCGGGTCCTAATGTCACGCACGTTACTTTCCATTTGTCATTTCACTCTTGACAGAGTGATGCGCATCGCTACGAAGATTGACAGTACTAGTCCCGTGGAATAAGAGATTACAAGCTTTTATTATATACAGCAATGTGTTGTTTTGTGGTTGTGGTTTTGTTGTTGGTGGTCCTGCTACTGATTGCGTGTGTGTTTATTGCTAATGGCCCGGTCAGATATCAACGGATATCGGAAACGTATGCCCAACGAATAGACAATTTGCGAAATTAAATTATCCGGTGATGAAAGTCGTCTCAATTGCTTCATGTACAAAACATAGAACAACGTACATCACCGGAAAAGGAACGGACAAGACACGTATAGAACGGATGGAAAATTTAGCTCTCCGTTTGACATCCGTTTGCGCAATCCGTTGATATGTGACCGGGCTATAAGTACAGTAAGTGTATTTTGTCTTTGCTCTAATAATGTTGTGATTTTCTTTTAAATTATAAATAACAACACTAATAATGTTGTATTCACATATGGCCTTATACGATTGATAGTCATATTCTGTAAGCGCTATATATTACCCCGGCCGGCCATCGGACACACACTCATAATCAATATTAATGTGGCGTACACTAGATTATTTACAAGTATATAATTTTGAATTAAAACAATATATTTTGGGCAGTGGACATTAATTTTAAGAAAGGTCCATTAGCATTAAGATGTTCTTTAAAGTTTTGGCAACACATGACCAAATATTCTATAAATAAATGTTATAGCAACTGTGCTTTTCCTAGTCATTGTTTCGCACAGCACGAAACGAAACTCTATATTTTAGGTGTCTATATAAATGACGATAATTACTCAAATCTTTTTCGCGAGGATTTGTGGTAATGATGCGTGCATGTAATTTTTAAATGTCACGCGCTTTTCTGCTTTATATCTAATTGCTCTCGGAATGGAATCAACCCCCTATGGAGCTGTTCATTTAAGTAGAGAGTCTTTGACTAAATTAGTAGCGAGATTCGAGCAGTGGCGTACCCAGGATTTTTGTTTAAGGGGGGGGGGGGGGGGGAGTCGTTGAAAATTTTCGAAGCCGAGACCGAGAATTTTCTACATTTTCGAGACCGAGACCAGGTCCAGTCCCAAATTTTCGAGGCCCAGACCAGGACCCATTGGTTGAGAATCCTGTAAGCGGTGGGGGGGGGGGGGGGGGGGGGGGGGTTGGGGTGTAGTCGTAAACATTTTTCGAAGCCGAGGCCGAATTTTATTTACATTTTCGAGGCCGAGACCGGGGTTCTTCGCACTTTTTGAGGCCGAGACCATCAAAAATGACGGTCGAGACCGCTAAAATGTGGTCTCGAGACCGGTTGAAATTTGAAAAGGGGGGGGGGGGTTCAACCCCCCCCAAACAGTCATTTTTTGGTCAAAGGGGGGGGGGGGGGGGTTGAACCCTCCAACCCCCCCTCCCCCGGGTACGCCTATATGGATTCGAGCAAATAGACCGAATAGGCATATGCACATCTCTCTCTACATTCATTGTTCCAAGTTTGTTTTGGTTAAATCGTTTTAGTAACTAAAACTTGTGTATTATCATTGGAAACTGATAGTTATCAGTATATGCCATGCTTAAATGCTTCAACAGTTCTAAATCCGAAGCATGGACGAATGCCACTTTGGTAAAAATGTAATGTTAATTTTGTATCTTTTTTTTTCTTCTTCGAGTTGCTAACGCAATGGATTCTCCCTTTAAACAATTTCTTACACACACAAACAACTATACATAAACACACGCATATGTATATTATATGAACACAAACAAACGCTTACACGAACAGATCTAATGAATGAATAATAATCACATATGGAGGTAACTTTTTTCCGAAAGTTCCCATTTCACGTAAATAATGACAATACCACATGTAAAAAATAACCGAGATGGCCTTGCCTAGGGGCGCGTTATCTGGGCCACATTACGGAGACAACAGACACACGGGACGAAACACAGCACAACAGCAAAAGGAACATCAATTTACATTCTGAAAACGGTTAATAAAATTATTGCCTCTTGTTTTTTCCCCAGCATGTAGTTTCATCTTTTGATTCGCTCTAAAAAAAAAAAAGTTGGGCCATTTGCGTCACAGAATCCGTTGTTATGGTAACCTGTAGCTAACGGCTATCATAACGGATTCCGTTATGCGGCCAGCATGTATATATATTCACACTTTTCCCTAAAACAACGGAGGGAAAGATTGATATTGGATGACAAGAAAATCAAACAGCTATCTCCATCATGATTCAATATTTAAACAGGCGTCTGTGATTTTGAAGAGACTTCAAGAAAAAAGTATTACCTATAATGCAGATTATCATATACCAACTTCCAACCCACGGACTGAACTTTGTCACTACATGGCTGAATACAAAAAAAAGGTGGCATCAACTTTAAACAACGGCCATGGTGTAAAATGCGTTTTGTAGATTGCTGTAAAATAAAATGTTAAGAATGTGAGATTCGAGACCATAATTATATAGGCCTTCAAGTGATCTACATTTAGTAACTCTGTTGACATATGCAAAACTGCTCGAGGGTTTTTAAATAAAATGTGTATTTCTGTAATATGATATGTCCACTGAGTAATGTGCACTGTATCACATTTCATGTACAATTAACGGGACTTAGTAACTTTGTCCAAATCCTCAAAATTCAATTGGAATTCTAGCGGTTCCCGCATACCTTGTTATATTCGTATTAACAATAAAAACATGGGACAGGTTTCGGTTTTTTCAAATTTCCCTTTCGTTAAAAAGATATTTACAATTGAAGTATTCAGATGTCAAATTATCCCCTGGATCGTCAGAACCCTGTACAAAGTGAGTGCAATGAGTTAGTAAATATCACTTTGCATTTTTGCTCATTACTCGGCCATATATAACGTCCATTTAACTTGAAATTTTCACAGAACATTGTATCAGCCACTCATCACCTTTTGCACATTTCTACAAAGTTACTAGATCCCTTTAATGTCATATGGCCGAGTAATGAGTGGAACACATCGCCATGTACATATCACAAGTGAAACGATTCCCTGCATTTTTGTTCAAATTGAATCATAAATATTATTTTAAATTTTCAAGAGAAAATATGAAAACAAGAGCTTGTTTCTACTTCTATTTTGTAAAAGGAAAACAATGAGGCATGAAAGAAGCTCTGAAGATATATATAAGTGAGTTTGGTCTATTCAGACAAAGGTCTGGAAATCCCTTTAAAGTAACATTGTCCAAATCCTCAAAATAAAATGTTAATTCTAGCGGTTCCCTCATACCTTGTTGTATTCGTATTACCAATACAATCATGGGACAGGTTTCGGTTTTTCAAATTTCCCTTTCGTTACAAAGATAAATGTACGATCGAAGTATTCAGATAAGAAAAACTCAGGTGGAGTTTTTCTTACCGTGTACAAAGTGAGTGCAGTGAGTTGGTGACTATCACTTTTCGCATTTTCGCTCATTACTTGGCCATGCAATGTCCATTTGACTTGAAATTTTCACACAATACCCTGTGGACATATGAGATAACAACAATTATACATTGCATCAACCATTCATCACTTTTTGCACATGTCAACAAAGTTACTAGATCCCTTTAATGATGATAATTATGATAATTATATTGATTGCGAAGATATTAAAATTTAAGAATGGAAATGATGAAATAATTGCGATTGAATAGCCTGGCTCTGGACGTAATTATGTAACTTCAATTAATTAGCGATGGAGATGGATATTTTCATACATCAAATATTTCGGTCGGCGTATGTTTGACGGGAAAATTTAATTTTAAATATTAAAATAATTTAAAATCCTACGTTGCTTCTAACAATATCATAATCGTGACCATTCTTACTACGTATTACCATTATTACAATTAGCATTATCATCATCAACAGCAGCAGTAGCAGCATTATCATCATCATCATCATCATCATCATCAAGATCATCATCGTCATCGCCATAACCATCATCATCATCACCATTATCACCATCATCATGAGTTCACTGTCGTCATTATCATCAAATATCAATATAATCTCCATCATCATTATTACAATCATCATCATTATCACTTTTTGTTTTCAATTTGGAATTTAAACAATACAAAACACACACGAACATTATGATTTCTTTGAAACGACCAGTACTCAAATATCTCCTTCAAATCATCAGCATATACGACGACACAATAACATAGTACTCCAAGGCACGCCGTGCTTATTAATTTCTGAGCTTTAATGCAATCGTATAACAAAGAAATTAAAGATTTAATATACAATATCAAGAGATATACCTGCTTTATCTATCTGACATAACCAAGTTTGTTCAAAAAATGGATAAACCTTTCGCATGTATAAAGTCTCATAATTATGTTACATAATTCAATCAAATTTATATACAAGCATACACTGATATGGAAATCATCAATGTCGTATAAAACTGTGCTCACTCAGAACTCAGACGTGAAACAGTTATGTGTGGTAATAAAGAAAAACAAGTGAATGATCTACACACTACAAACAATTTAATGTAAATTAAATATAAATGCTTCTATTCAACAGTATTGAATAAACTATGCCACTGCAATTAATGTCAATAAATCATGGATCATCATAAGTAATATTTGATTATAAAACTTATATTTGATCATAAAAATGTTATTTGACCATTCCAAATAATATTTGTTCACTGAAAATACGTTTTTATTAATACAAATATTATTTGATCATGGAACAGAATATATGATGAGAAATATTTGTTCATGTAAATAAAATTTGATCATTAAAATTTATCTTGATAATTTGATGATTGAGACAACTCTCATACAGTATGTGTGATACATCTAATGAAATAAATCAACAGTTCATCAAAGATAAAAAAACGATATTGTGAATAAACTGAAACTGAACTGAACAGAACACAAACATGAATATAAACCTTTATCCATTTACTTCTGGAAATAAGTTAATATACAACATTATCATGTTTATGAGGAATATATTAAGTCATAATCATGAAAAATGCCCAGGTTTATCACAAACTGATAACAATGGATATAAAATAACATTAAAAAATAGTTTCACCAAGTAAGAATATTAACAAAGTATGTGTGTTACATTTCTAAATAATAAAAAAGTCACACGAACTACACAACATTAAATTGTTCAGCCTATTGCTAAATGATGTATCAAAACATGATAATCAACATAGTATTGTTCATATCATAAAGAAAATCTATTTTGTGAAGAAAAATCAACTAATGATACAAACATTATTACCATAACGACACGTCTTGGTACGTTTCATTGAAAGATAAACCACGGAAAGTTGTGACAATAATTATAACTAAAAATCAACCATTTAAATAAAACGTCGTAAGCCCTCCGCAAAGAGAGCCGACTCGACCCGATCCGACTAGTTTCAATCATGCTAGAGTCGGGCCCGGTCGGTCGGAGCCAATTTATCGTGTTGAATCGGCCCCGACGGGCATCCGACTGTCTCTCGACTGGCAAAATGTGTGTCGCGAGGCATTGAAAACTAAGCCGATCCGACTGAAAACCAGTCGGATCGGGTCGGGTCGGCTCTGTGTGCGGAGGGCTTAAGACATGCCAGCGTGATCAGAAACCACATAATCATGCCAAATACAGCCTTATTGTTCAGAATTATGTTAACAAGTATCTTATGTAATTGATACATGATATCATAAGTGTAATTTACTATCTGTTGTCATAGTTGTTGTCTATTGTATTTGTATTTATCGCCTTGATCTTCTTGTTTGATATAGGACTAAATAACACTAGTCTCTTTACGTACAAGTGTACGCGTTCAGAAGACTTTTCTTGCACTAATTATATAATCAGTAAAGGAAAAGAAAAACATACTTGTTTGATACGCCCCTCTTGCGTTCCTTTCAAATGTTGCTTGATAAGAATGTAAACAAAGCCCGTCATTCATTTGTAAACAAGTATGTGGTTTATACTTGTGTTGGTTAAAGTACTGTTTTGACATCCAATAACAAAATTAATTACAATTCTTATATATTAATAAGGGAAGGATACAAAATTAAAAAAATTAAAACGAATTCTATTTAGAAACAATAAAGGGGCTAAGTATAAAACGTAGTCTATTCAAACAGACTCTGAAACATACCCGTGAAATGATTATAATAATAAACAAAAAAATTAAACCAATTTTGTTCGTTGTCTTGCACGTTTACGCTATATATTACACACTTTCATTTCTTACAATGGTTCTCTACATCTTAAAAGTAATCATTCATCGTTCATTACATTAAACTTGTAAATTTGTATAAAGGAAGACAACTGACGTCGATTACGTGCAAGAAGGTAGTTATTAACAAAACAAAATGTTTTACATCAACGACCTTCTGACACTCAATCGGCAATAATTATGTTCAACGTGACAAAAGCACGAAATACGGAGAATCACTTTTAAATTTTGTTCGCATCTTTCTGACTCTAGCCGAGCTTCCCTGGAAATCGCATGTAATACACCATGTCAGGTATCCATTTACTATACACCCGAGTTGAAATTTGGATTAAGTGTCTTGCTGAAGGACACACGTGCCGCGGTTGGGAATCGAACCCACGACCATTCGTAATGAAAGACGAATGCCCGGACCTATACCACGGCACCCCTACGACTTAACCTCTCCGACGTCATGATCTGACCCAAGGTTGACCATTGGTGACCATTAGCCATCGTAGTTCTATTGTAAACAAAAGTTTTAAATGATTCTCCGTATGAAACATGACTTATAAAGGCTAGCTGATATAACATTCATGACATTATGCAGACTTATATGGATAAAGATATTAATCCACGCTTACACTATTACGTCAAATATACTTAAATAACTGTAAAACAAACAAAAAATTCAGCAATAAAATATCCCCACACTGTTGGTGGCTACATCAGGAATAAAACCCATGTCAGCCTCCAATACATATTACATACATTCAAATACATGTACAAACGATGCCACAAAAAGTAACAAATATTATTAAAGCCACATTGATAATATGCATGTAATTCGTATCTTAGCTAACATTTCATTATTCCACTGTCATGTATGAAATAATTATCATACATATAGGCCTACATTATCTCATACTAAAAGGAAACCTCGATAGGGTTGTAAATGCTATTTTACATGATAGCCGATACAAATGAAACATGAAATATATATATTTATAATTTATACGATACCGAAAGACAGTAATCGAATTAACACATTCACACACGATTCAGTATTCAGAGTAATATCGGCAGTTAAAGCCAGCCTCAAACTTGCGATGAATTATTCACGGCGATTTGTCAGCGATATCGCAGAAAGTCGCAAGCAAATTATCGCAGGGCGTTGTAGTTTGTTGCACATTAACGATAGACGCAACGTTATGCAGAAGTGATTACACTGTAAGCATTTCAACTAAAAACATAGCCGCAGGTAAACGCAACCAAATTTGCAGATAATCGCAGCTAACCGGAGTAAATCGCAGGTATCCGCAGTAAATCGCAGACAATCGCATGTTTGGGACTGGCTTGAAATGTATACAGGAACAGGAACATTCATGAGTGCAACGATGGTGAGATTGAAATTAGTTCTGATAAAGAACACCTCCTAAAAATATCCGTTTTTATGTTTTCATATTTATGAGGGAGGGGATAAGTGTATAAGGGGAGAGTGAATAATATAATAATTCGTGTTAAAGTGGAAATCAGATACCTAAAACATCACTTAAGAACATTTTAATTCCTTTTATAAAGTCATAATTGCAATTAATACATATGAACGCTATTATTTCAAGGAAATTTTCCCCTGAATTTGATGAGCGGGTTTGTTTTTTTGTAGAAAACAGCAATGAATAAAACTTGTAACGTAATATTCAATTTAAAATTGAAATTAACTTAATGGGAAGTAAATTATTGATGCTACCGTGAATCGGGACTATTAAGTTACCGTAACAGAATATGCCTTCCTTACAATTGAAATGTGTTAAATGCCTAAATCAACAACAACAGCAACAACAACAGCAAACCTACATGTATGATATCTTCAAAGGATTTAATATGGAATTCTATAGAAATATAGCCGCATAATTGTTCAACATTTCTCTCCAAAATATTTATACAAATCAAGCTGCTGCATACAAGCGCAAACCATGCTGCACCAGGACATCCACAAGGGTAGATCACTTAAGTTCACGTCTATAAAATAACAGGGTCATTTTTCGGGTCCAAAGCATGTTTTTAAGAATAAAAAATCAGTAAGATTGTGTGTTGCACCTGTCCACTAAGCTCTGTGATCGCTAGTGTACGCAGTGACTCTAAATAAATGCCGGCGGTGAAAACGGATTCAGGAAAAAAAGTTGTTATATTGATATTTGTTTTGTGGTCATTAGCACCGCGACCATCATCGATCTACCTGTTAACCTCATAAATCACTATAATATTTATATCTGTTCGTTTACAAGTTGATGAGTAAAGAGTACTATGTATGGTGGCATTATACATTTTGGCGAAAATGTTGCCAAATTTTGGCCAAATTGTCCCTATAATGCCACCATAACTATGTCATATGGTGTCCACTATTCCCTACCCCTTACATGTTTATTCGAACAAATTATGCTAAAAGAATATGTATTTTTCAAAAGGTCTGCGGTCTGTGGCATTACAAATGCATTTCGAAAATTATCATGCGTCCAAAGACCTTTTCGCGATTCTGTTACACAATGTTCTAACTCTAAACTCAATCATAACTCTTTCTTTATCATTGTTTATCTAAAACGATATACATTGAGATAACCATCGGAGGAATTTTCGCCGGGGAAAACCAGTTTGACTACCGTAGTGTATATTGTAGACGACACTACCAAATAGAATCAAACGGGGAAAACAGAATCACCGAGCGCAATAAAGGCTAGGATTTGTTGATGGTGATCTGGTCTCCGCACATTTCAATATCGCAACCTCTCGATTCCCAGAAGGGTAAACCAATAACAAGACGGAAACCAAATATGCGAGGTGTGATCTCTGGTCGGGGGCAGGGATATGAAACACTTAGGGGTGTAGCCACTAGGGGGCGAAGAGGGGGGGGGGGTGGTGGTGGAGCTCCCATCTCCGAGGTTAGATCCCCATAGACATGGGCATGTAATACTTAGAGGCGTGGCTCCCGAGGAGGCGGGGAAAAAAGCTCATACCCACCCTCCTCCAAGTCCGGTCGAGAATATGAGAAAAGGGAGGAACTGAGACAATTGCCCCACATTCTAACCAGACATGCCAGAAAAGGCATGCCAAGTAGTATGATATTTTGCTACACGCATGTGCTAACCCGTCAGCTTGAATAAACTCTGATCTAGGCTTCAGCGGATACATATGGACAGCATGGCAGCTGTATAATATAACACGGGCTCCACGCAGGATTTGTGTTAAGAGCGCCACCTAATTATACACACGGAAACTTCCATTTATTACTCATTATGCACAATGAAAGGTGTGATATGGACTGGAAACGGGCATTGGTTATCTTCTACTATACGTAGATACATTGATGTTTGATATGTAGTTGTGTGCTGGTGTCATACGTAAGTACACCACTATGTTCATATCAAGAGTAGATAGTAGGGTGTGTTATATGTAATGTATATATATGAAAATAAAATAGCATTCTTTACATTTACTATGGTAGAACGACCATAAATGGGACCATGATTCTTACAAACGGGAGGGATTTGAGTGAGAAGACAGGTGGCAAATAATTATGATAATTAAACGAAATATATTAACTATAATACTTGCTTTACCTCACTGGCCGTAGACAGACCAGTAATGGGAATAATATTAGTATAAATGGGAGGTGTTTTTTTTGTGAGGAGTCAGGTGGTAAATCTGAAAATAAGAGATGGGTCATTTCATCTCCTACGAAGATATTATCGAAAGCTTAGGGCACTTATTGACTTAGAAGACATAATTTATAGAATTCTGAATTTGATATCCAGTAGGAATGCAAGTATAAAGCAACCGACATTCATATAAGTGGGAGGGTACGTGCCCTTGAACTATGTCCGTGCTGTCCAGACATGTGGTCATTATCGTGACCTCTGCTGCTCACACGATGCAACCATGTGCTCAGCAGACCCTTAGCATGATGGTCAAGGGGTAGAATTTGTAAAACAGTGCATTAAACCCATTCGCTATCAACATTATACACAGTCGTGAACATAATATGGATACGTGTACTATGCTGTTCACCAACAAATCAACCGTATTCGGAGAGTTGCATGGTCAAAAGTTGTAATGTATACACAGCGCATTTAACAAAAACCAAACGTCTTCACTCTCATGAACATATGAGTACGTATACTACTTCACACGAACAATGATGCCAATGTATTTAGAGGGTTAATATTATGCATCCACGAGACCAGCAGGTAACGGCCGGTACGTGACCACACATACATTCATCGCTGCTTTACGCTCCCGCCAGGAATAATTTTGAAATAAAACTAATACTTATTTTTCCGCGATCGTATTATTACTGCATACTAAAGTAGTCAGGGGGTGTTTTGATATGGCAAGAAAGCAACGCGTGATCACGTATATGTACGTTTACTAAGTTCTGATATAAGAGGGAAGACCGCATCAAGTATATGCGATATGTACATTAGAAACCTGAAAATGTGTTCATTTCAGTAGCCAGTGTTGGTAAAACACATGCAAGGGCAAAAACATGCCAATATATGGGCGGTTCACATCCCACGTGATACAAAGACAGAGCGGACATGATGGATCCACGCATTCCACGGTACATGTTCTTTATAAGTTTCTTCCCGGGAAACAAGACAATGTGTCCTCCAAGTTTTCATCTTGACCAAAACACCACTACACTCCGCCGGTGAGAAAAAACAATACATTAATCATATCGATCAATCTCTTTACATTATATCTTAAGAGGTAAAATTACTTAAAAACATTAACTTCGATGTAAAACTAAAGGACACCTTATATAAACCCATTCGGAACTCGTTGGTACTTGTATAACATGCGTTTATCATATTCCACAGCCCGAGACAGAAACAGTCACGTTATTATGTACTGTATGGGTTAAATAATATACTTTGATGGACACAACCTTTCCACACCCCTGCGCCTCTGAGCGGTCTCTTATTAGATTAGGATACTTGCCTCCGAGAATTACCGTGGTCTGTAAATACAAGGTCTTCGCGTGTTACCATCGGACTGCATCAATCAGACATTGCCTTCGGTTTAGTGGCAAAAGGTCGTTAGCACTGATCAGTATAGACACATGTTTCATCAACGCACTTTATAGCAAGTTAACAGCTCAATGAGGCATTTTCGTGACTCTGAGTGCTACTCTGGTCTTTAAATACAAGGTCTTGACATGTTACCATTGTAGAGCATCAATCAGACATAACAGTCGGTTTAGTGGCAAAAAGGTCGCTCGTAATTCAGCGCTGTTACCTTTTACTATCGTAGAAACCCAATATAAAAAGATAGTAATAATTATGATTGTCACCGGGAATCAGCGTGGACTAAAGAGACAGAGCCTTCACATGTTACCGATGGATATCATCAATCAGACATGACATCTTGGTTTAGTCTCAACAAGGTCGTTAGAATTATAGAGACCTTTTCCCACTAACGCCCTTTCACTAACGTGACAAGCTGGAAACTCGTGGAATTACATCACCTACGCGAATTACCGTGGACATAGTAGATGGGGTAGTGCCATGGTACCGCCGGACGTCATCAACCACACTATATCGTCATCGGCTTAGTGCGTCTTGGACTGTTTTATATTAACTACATTTTGCCATCTCGTCTTCCTCATCAATGTTGCACATTGCACTTATAATGAAAACAACAGAATGATCAGACGTTGTTGTCAGTTAGTACCAAGACATACAAGAGGTTGTAATGAAAGCAGAAAGCCATCTGCATTAACGATCTTTTACCACCTAGTACGTATATCATGATAAAGCCTGACAACATCAATCAGTCCAGAGAGATGGGAGCTCCCATCTCTCTGATCAGACCAATACACGGCTAACCAATGAAGACAGGCGGCTTGAATCAGCATGAGCATGGGTCCATAATCAAGAGTATAAGATCACAAGAGGCGCCTACACGCTATATGTGACCATGATGTGTAGAAGGCGGGGAATACACAGTTATATTGCCTTGATTGACTATCAAGGCAAGACGGGGAGACGAATCTGAGCGACCAATGGACGGTCAACGTAGGAGACGGAGAACATCAAGATAAAACAAAAACAAACTGTCCCGAGCTAACCAACAAGGCCTAAAGGGAAACCGGATACTACAAGACGACTAATGTCATCAGAGGTCACCCAACGTATACATCCAACAAAAACGGTGCATACACGTCTAAGTTACTGCCTTAATTGATTGATAATCAGGGTCAGAAGGGGTGCCAGGAATGAGTGACCATGGACCCTACAGTAGGGTCCATGGAGTGAGTGACCAACAATTAGATAGCAAGGGCCAACGAATGAAACAGTGACCATGAAGATGAAATGTCTGATCGTACCAAGCTGACCAACAGGGCAGAAACTGAAATCTGATACTAGAAGATGACCAGACTCATTAGACCCCATATATTGCATACATCTGCCGAAATCGGTACATTCTCTTCTTCATTACTGCCCTGCTTGACCATCAAGGCCAGAAGGGGTGATGGAACCGAGTGACCAGCAGTGAGGCAGCAAGGGTTCTCGAGTGAGGCGAAGATGAATCGTCTGACTGTATAATACAATAAGTTGACTAACAGTAACAGGCCTTGAAATGTGATGCCAACAGATGACCCATCTCATTAGACATCATGCATCGCATACATCTAACGAAGGCGGTAAATACACATCAAAGTTTTTACTGATCTAATTGACCATCCAGACAATACAGTTCAGCAGCAAGCTAGGTTCGTTTGGAGAGGCTGACCCTACCAAGCTAAGTAACATGGCCTATATTGAAATGTGATGCTCACAGATGGGCGATCTCATCAGACATCATACACCGCACACATCTAACGAGGGCGGTACTACGTCTAACATAATGCATTGATTGACCATCAAGGCCAGAAGGGGTGATGGTACCGACTTCTCAACAGTTGATGGTTGAGGAGGGGCAACGATGAAACGTTGGTCACACCAATGTGACCCGTAAAGTCTACGTTGAAATGTGACGCCAAAATATGTCCCATTTCATTATCATTATGCATCGCATACATCTAACGAAGGCGGTGCATACACGTCTAAGCTAATGCATTGATTGACCATCAAGGCCAGAAGGGGTGATGGTACCGACTTCTCAACAGTTGAGGAGGGGCGTCGATGAAACGCTGGTCACACCAATATGACCGGTAAAGTCTACGTTGAAATGTGACGCCAAAAGATGGGTGATTTCATCAGACATCATACACCACCGCATACATCTAACGAAGGCGGTGCATACACGTCTAAGCTAATGCCTTGATTGATCATCAAGGTTGGACATTAAAGGGGTAGTTTAGTTTTGGTAGAGAGGGCGCTGCTCATCACAATTTGTTTGTGAGGTCGAATTTGAGAGAACATGCAATTTTAATGGCAGAATAAACTTTATTTGGTCAAAATCGACCCAGAAACGGCTGAAATATCAATAAATATATCTGATCTTATAATTATTTGGGGCCCAAATAATTAGATGGTTTTTTCAAAAAATTTAAAAAATGCTTGCACTTTTTCAAAAATGTTAAAAAGCATTTTTTAAATAGTTGTTGATGATCTCTCTATTTAATCATTGTTTCAATAAAACATCACATGCATAATTTTGTAAGAAAAATTGTTAAAACCAATGCCTTTTTAGAAAGCGCCCTCTTGTGTTGTAATGGCTCTTTTTGAGTGATAACAGGCTTTTTACTTAGTCGTTTGTAATTTTGTATACCTTTCGAGCATGGTGGAGTTATAACTATTAGTTTATAATGTTACTGTCCAGGTTTGGTTACTAAAGTTCAGCCTTACCAAAACTATACTTCCCCTTTAAGTGATCAAACTCATCGAATTCGAGATGGGGGAGGGTGGGGGTGGGGGGGGGGGGGGGTTGCCCCTAATGCCTTTGTTGACCATCAACGCCACGTGGGGTTATGAAGGCAAGTTACCGCCACGTCTCTCATTGGTCAGGGAGGTCAGGGAGGTAACGGGGACATGGGGTGAATCTGGGGCTTGTTTCCATCTCTAAATCTGATATAGGTTTTTTTATATTTTTATAATTGACACTCTTTATTACTTCTTATAATATATATATTTTTTTTTCGTTTGGTTTTATTATAATTTTTAATCAATCAAAAAATCATTTTATTTTGTAGAGGACAATGTGATTTACAAAGAATGAAGAAATGAAAATAATTATCGGTAGTAAACATGAAGTACAGGTTGTTCTGACGCATATTTTCGAGTTGCGAACAACAACAGTTAGTATGAATAATATAATCATATTCCTACTTTGCATGATAACATGCAGGGAGGCTTTTTGATTAGAAACGAAGCACCATTAACAGTCTGCAACATCCTAGCAGCAGAGAAATGGGGTGCGATCAGTGAGCACAGTGAGAGAAGGGGTGCACGGAGGGTAGGGCGCCTCATACATGGCCATGATGGCGGTGATGTATGACAGGCAATCACGTGACCAGCTAATATTTGCTCCGCGAATGACACTCCTTAAGGGGGGAAAAAACTGCGAAAATGGATAAACAGGAGAAGAAACTAAATCAAGGCGTTTTAGTCGGTGGAACACAGAGCCAGACGCGAGTAGAGTGAAGTTAGATGATGGGTAGCTATGATGAAGAAACTCAAGAAATAAGACGCAAATACAAATATATGTCAGATTGCAGAGAGAGGCGAGTAGGGGGAGGAAAGAAGCTGGGGAATAGAGAAGAAACTAAAGCACAGCGCTTTGGTGGAGAACAGAGACAGGGGCGAATAGGATAGAAGTACGAATGTGCGAAATGTGACATGGTCAGAGAGAAGAGGAGACAAAATATGCAGATTTGGTCCGTCTTCTCCTCGATGTAAAGACAAATTGGAGGCGCTAGACCTTTGAGGGGTGCTGGAATACGAATGAACTCGTGACGTCAATGTCGCCATGGCAACGGAGTTCCACGTCGATGTATCATCCTCGAGATAGCGACTCGGGTCAGGCCGGCCGATGTCTGCATGTGTGCGCGGGGGTGGGGTGGGGGAAGGAACGGGGGTACTCACAGTGGTGGAACTAATGCGAAACAAGGGGGCCATTACGCCCCCCTCCTTCAGGAATTCTTATACGTCCCTTTGATCCCCAATGGAGGTCAAATAAAACAGAGAAATAACATTAGTTGTAATTTCTGCACAGGCTGCCGAACTAACGAGAAACCGATAACCCCTCTTTCGCCCAGGTTGTTGTTGTTGTTTTGTGGTAATGGCTTTAATTCAAATTGAATATTTTCGCCTGTTTCCAGCGCGGCACTGCGTACGCCACTACCCGCCACCGGGCACTCATGCAGCGTTCAGAGAAAAGGCGGGGAGCGGAGAAGACGAGAGGTTAAATGAGAAGAGGCGGGCCTTATGTATGGGGGGCACGCCGCCTATGGGTAGAGGTGTAGTAGCAGCTAGTAGGGAGAAAAGCAAATTAGTCATGAATTAACCCGCGTGAGCGGGATACCAATTATCTCACGCAGACTGATGTATGAACGGTTACTGCAACATGTAATGCATGCGCATGGCTGACGCTGGAATACAAATGAGAATTGGGTTTCACGGTTGATGCACACAGGCCCCGATACAGGCACTGCTGTTACATTTGAAAGGGAATTACAGATCAAATAAAGGTGATTCATGGTTTGATATAATGTATGTATTATAGACAGATGCATGAATTACAGTAAAGTTACATGAATGCTGGCTGGGAAAATAAATTAGAATTATGGTTAGAATTCGCAGTAAGATAGGATATGGGCATTTTTAAAATTTGTTTCAACTGGAGGGTTTTCAAACAAAACCTGCACAAATGCTGCTTTCCCATTGAAATATAATTTTCGATCAAAAAAATATGCCTTTATACTGTTGCTTTACAACTTATTATTTAGAATTATTATGCGATGTTGTAATAGTTTACACTATTTCTAATTTTATTTACATTCCTTTTACATGGATAAATTTACCACGCGACTGTGTATCTGCATCGAGAACAATACATATTAATCGAAATGTACAAATTGCCAACTCTTGGGAATATACATCTGTATATATATCTGCCCTTGAATTTAATGAATTACAATTCGCCTCCTCATTAAAATGGCCTTTCACCGTAATTAATGTTGCAAGTGACCTTCATTAATCATTTAATATGATTACACTCCCAGTTCCATAGACGTGTTGTGATTTCACTATTGCGGCCATATTGGTGGGAGAGAGGGAGAGAGACAGAGTAAATCTCTGGATATTAAGATTAAAGGGATCTAGTAATTTTGTTAACATGTGCAAAAAGTGATGAATGGTTGATACAATGTATATTGTTGTTATCTGATAATTATGTCCACTGGGTGTTGTGTGAAAATGTCAAGTTAAATGGACGTTATATGGCCGAGTAATGAGCATAAATGCAAAGTGATATTCACTAACTCATTGCACTCACTTTGTACACGGTTTTCGCGGTCCAGTGGATCATTTAACATCTGAACACTTCAATCGTCAATATCTTTTTAACGAAAGGGAAATTTGAAAAACCGAGACCTGTCCCATGCTTTTATTGTTAATACGAATACAACAAGTAGTCCGCTATAATTCCATGGATTTTGAGGATTTGGACAATGTTACTACGTCCCTTTAAGTAATGGATATAGACGGGCGTACTGACACATGTTTGCCTGGAGTTGAAGTAGGCCTAAGCCACATCATCCGTCCATTTGTCATTATCAGTTTTTAAAGCTAAAATATCCTTAAAAGGATCTTCACTATCTAGCTGCTCCAGATTTTGCCCAAAGATTTGCTTATCATTTTTTCTAAAAAGATGTTTGATTTCTTCTCTAATATGAAACGTTAACAGATAACAAATAGTATGGGCTAGCAAATAAGATAATTTCGCTCGGTTTGTTATAACTTTCGTCAAAACATTTCGCACCATTTTTCAAAATAAGGTTGTTTTACCACAAAGTTTGAAGAAAACGACTTTGCTCGTTTATTTCTTTTGCATTGGTTTTTTGTTCATTTGTTCAGTTTATGCCGATGCACGCTTAACATACAATGATGACCCAAAGAATGTCCGTGCATGGGAGAAGGTGAAGGGTGGACATATAGCAAGTTATAAGTGAAGGTGTGCGGTCAGTAGGCACTTAGAGGAGTGGTAACTCGACCCCATGGTGAGTGAGAATGACGCCATTCGCCAGGTCGGTATACGACCACGTACTATGATAACGTGACAAACTAAATAACGAAAGCAGCTAACTTGTGGACTCACGCAGCGTTGGGAAATTGAAACGCGTTGCGGGGAGACGGTTCGGAATGCTTGATTATTTTGTCTGCGATAGGTTAGAGGAATTAAGGCCTATTCGGTAGCACCGGTGGCGTAGCCAGCACAGGGGCGAAGCCAGCCTACGCCCCCGCCAACCCGACCCGGTTTAGAGACCTAGCTATAGAAATGACACTGTGGCGTTTACAACATGCTGATGCCTTCGCAGTGGCGTGGCGTGTATACAAGCTGACAACATGGCTAAGACTTTTGTGTATTTCATCATTTTGTATAATCTTTATTAAGTCTAGGTGGCTTCTTCTGTCCATACTATCGGTGTTGAGTTCTCATGCTAGGTTATGTAATTCCTCATCACTGCTGGAGTTGAAATCAGCAGCTCCTTAGGGGCCTATAGCAGCTACCCTAACCCACAGATCTGCCCTCACCTCACTACTTTGTCAGAATATTTTGGGAGACATACCCTCGTATAGCTACGCCATTGTCCCGTTCGCATCATATGTACATGTACATAACACCAAAGTTTCACATCCATTACGCCCCCCCCCCCCCTTTGTATAAAGTTCTGGCTGCGCCCCTAAATAGGTCCATAGAAGGCCTATCAAATTCACGTCATCATGTACATACTCCTGACGGTTTCAGATATTTAACTGATGGTTGGATTCGGAAATGGGCCCAGCTTCCATGCTGGTCGATGTGACAGCAGGAATTCAAGCAATTTTTTTAATCTATAGGCAATAAAATAATGCCCTCCTTTAATCATACGTGAGGGAACATGAGCTTGCACAGCCCAACATGACCGTTTACATGTCATTCAAGATTACGCATCAAAATACGATAGGGGCATTACAGAAGGCTGGAAGCGTGTTACTGAATGCTGAAAACACTAATGAGGGAATAAGTATTATTATAGGATTTTTCGGTCAATTTCGTTTTTAAATTTTTTTTTTTACAGTTCCTAGATTTCTAAATTTTCTAAGTTTAGCATTTACAAGAAACAATATATCATTCATTTCGCCCTCTATGTTCAAGTCGACAACATGTTCAAAACACGAATGAGAAAAAAGAATACACTCCTTTTTTATTCAAATTCCGAAATTTCAAATTAGTTCAACATTTGAATGAAACAAGATTTAATCATTTCCCCGCCATCTGTCTATATTCAAGTGCAGAAAGGGTGGTAATCGATTGTAAAGTTACAATTAATTGCAAGTAATAACGTTATGCACATTTGAGCCTATCAGATTTGCGCATTCAGTCACATGATCTGACTTGCAATTAATTGCAACTTTACAATCGACTCGCTGAACCCTTTCTGCAACGGGGCCCGGAACATGTCTGAGAGAGGACCCGGATGTTTACATGGTAACTTGGATATTTTAATTTGCATCAATTTGTATACCGAGAAGAGGTGGGTAGAAGGCGTGGATGAAGGTGTGCTGAAAATATTAACCCTTCACGAATAATATTACGGGAAAACAAATACGATGAGTGAAGAGATGGAAACAAATAGTCTGTATTTGCTGAACATAATTCAAATTGACGTGGCGAGCTAAACAGTTGTGAACTTTAACATATTAATGACGAGATATACAACCACAATATTATTTGCTTTTCACTCCTTCAAACACCCGCGTCTGTTTTCGCGCGCTTGTCTGGGTGGATGCTGTGTAGCGCGGGAAAATGACGACACATGTACTACATAGTTTACCGCCACTCCTACTTGCTGAATTGATTACCTTTTAGCACAGCAGCGTGTATCAATTTCCTAAATTGCGATTTTCTAATAAAATGCCCGCCTGCTGCAAGGTGTAACCCGTGGATGTGCACTATACCTGAGGGCGTGAAGGCTTATGGCGTGCATCTAGTGTGAAACATCTGTTGATATCAAACACATCGATCATCAATCATAATTTATTGTCGATCGATGCTAGTATAGTAAAGCTCGATGCACATTTTCAAACATCGAACAAAATTGCTTTGCACCAATCACAGAGCTTGAATTAGACCGGAGTTGGACACGGTCTGACATGTAATAATGTCAAAGTTATAAAAAGGAAAAGCGTAGGTATATGTTGTACACACATCAATCGATGTCATGGATGTGAAGAGAAAGAGAGATCCATCGATCCGTGCGCTTATCGAAGTTGTGCTCATTACATCGATGCCACAATTGTCAACACTAAAAGCACACCATAGCCCACAGGTGCGAGAATCTTGCGACAAATTAAACCAATAGTCATGGTATAAGAGTTTAATAAAAAGCCTCGAACTTCAACACATTGATCGATGTAGAGGTAAGAATACCACGCTTATCGGAGTTGTGCTTATTACATCGATGCTTTAATTATGAACAGTAAATGCACACCATATCCCACAGGTGCGAGGATCTCACGACAAATCAAACCAATAGTCGTGGTAAAAGAAAAGCGATGCAAAATAAAAATCGTCGATATTCCACACATTGATCAATGTGAAGGGAAAGACCTGTCGATCTCTTACCACGCTTATCGAAGTTGTGCTTATTACATCGATGATTTAATTATCAACACTAAATGCACACCATATCCCACAGGTGAGAGGATCTGGCGACAAATCAAACCAATAGCCGTGGTAAAGGTTATCGGGTGAAGGTGTCAGCAGAACGCGGAAATGCCACTCGATTTAGAAGCAAAGCATCCGTCTAAAATCCCCTCCCCCTCAAGGCAATCAAGAGTGATGGGCAACGTGATGAAGTAGAATAACAACTTTTTGGATATGATTGCCTTTCGTGTACGCGTTGGGATAACACATTTGAAATTCATGACAAAATATTAACATTTTCTACTCTTGTGTTCTCAGTAATCAGGGGATATATAAATTGAAATATAATTTGTTATAACAATTGTATGGACTATTATCTTTAATACGCAATACCAGAAAGTCAAAATGGGCAACATACGAGGTTATATAGGGGTGGTGTGTTTTCTCATATTTTATCCATGAAATATGCAAGAAACAATTCCTAAATTCAATCATCATTCTGTAGGGTAAACCAACGTTTAACTTCAAGGATAACAATGGTATTATGACACTGGCAATTGAGACAGTTGTTATGACGTTGTTATGACGCCTATACGACAACATCCACTGACCGACTGAATTCCTCGACATCGTTATCAACCATTCCTCATCACAACGGACCGTGATGGAAGATCTCCATCAGTGACGGGTAATTAGGGTCAACTAAGAGCTGGAGGGGGGGGGGGGGGGGGGTGTGATGAGGGGCTAGCCCCCACCCCGCCCCGTAGTTTTCCAAGAGAGACACATCCCTTTTAAGTAAGACGTTGTGTATTTGTAAAGCCCTCTGCAGACAGAGCCGACTCGACCCGATTCGACTGGTTTTCATTCGGATAGGCTCAGTTTTCAGTGCCTCGCGACACACATTTTGCCAGTCGAGAGACAGTTGGATGCCAGTTGGGGCCGATTCAACACGATGAATCGGATCCGACCGACCAGGCCTAACTCTAGCCTGATTGAAACCAGTCAGATCGGGTCGAGTCGGCTCTGTCTGCAGAGGGCTTTAGTCTAAGGGATGTAACTGGGAGGGGGGGGGGGGGGGGGGGGGGGGGCAATGGGGCAAAACACCTGACACAGCAGGTGTGATGCCCCTCGTCCTACAGAGGGGTGTGATGATTACCACCCCCCCCCCCCCCCCCCCCCCCTCCCTTGCACCCTTCAGTGACGTCACATACCTCAAAGGGCATCCCACCTGCTGAAGCTATATCTCCCGTTTCACACGTGTCAATTTAACGAAGGACGTTAATTAGATTGCCACCCAGCAGCACTAAGCCCCCAGCTCTATAAGGACGCTGATGTTTCAATGTGAAGTTCAATGGATCCAACGAACGGGCGGACGAACCAACAACGAACTACTGATCGAACAAACAACCAATCAAACGAAGATATACTTAACGTTCGGTAGATCGATGCACACTTGCATGATTTTCAAACTTAGCTCGCTGTAATGGCCTATAGGAAAGCAATACCCATCACCAACATTGATGATACACATGTATGTCAATGCTAAACGTTCCACGGTTCAAACAAACTAACCAACGAACGATCAAACAAACAAATGAATGAACGAACGATCAAACAAACAAATGAATGAACGAACGGGTGGACGGACTAACAATCTGAGAAGATACGCCATCAACATCATATTAATGTTCATATTATTATTATTATTATTATTACTAAGACTGTAACGAGACATTTCTGTGGATTGTACATCTTATATGCGACCACTTTGCATAACCATTCTGATGAAACATTAACAGTGCGTTCAATTTCAAGTAATGTTTTGGGGCAATATGAAGTCCCTTAATATATTGATATTCAAGTTGGGGGAGGGTGAGTAGTGTAGTCCCTTGCAGTCACATCCATGTATGAGACGGAAGAGCAAAACGCCGCGATCGTTCAATCACGTGTATAATGCACTCGGTGAACGGCGCCACATCGCTCAACGCGTTTATTACGGATTGCATTTGCTTGCCAAGCGCGGCTTTTTTTTCTTTTCTTTTTTAAATGTATATTATACAGAAGAGCCAAGAGTTGTTTCAATCTATATCTTTCATCGGACTGGCAGGTGTATGCGCTGTGTGCACAACCCGCCCACGCACAGTACCAACAGGGAAGTAAATATGTGGGGCATTGGGTGAACAACTATGACATGCAATCTCTCAATATTCGCGTATCTGCTCAGGTTGATATATTTGTTTAGTAGATCTTCGGTAAAAACGATGGATTTATTTGAATTACTTTCTCGCCACCCTTCCTCCAGAAAATAGAATTAATTTATGCATGTTTGCTTGTTTGATAGCTATTAATAACACTAATAATAATGGGCAAAAACACTATGCAAATATACTTTAGGTGCAGAAACAAATATCGACTACTTTGATAAAACGTCTGAATAAGTCATAAACCAAAAATATTCGGCCTTTAGGGTCAGATTGATACTGTTTTTGCGGTAGCTGTTGTTGTTGTTGTTGACTAATAAATATTCTACTAATTGGAAACAAAAATAAACGGAAGGAATTGTTACTTTAAAACAAAAATTGTAAGCGCCTATTGAGAAAAGACATATAGGTACATTATGTAAAACGGCCCTAAAGCTCAACCAAAATAATACAATGATGGTACAAAAAAGATTCCTCACATGAAACACATAAAAAGCGTGTACAAATTAAAAAAAAAGAATATATACAATAATAAATAAACATCAAGGATCGTAATTTTGTTGGTTGTGAAACGATGTGTTATATACATATACCGTATACCTATTCGTGCAATTTGAAATAGAACTACTCGATATTGATGGCAACGCTTTGAACATGACCAACTGATTAAATAAGACACATATAACATTCTCTAATAGCAAGGCCGTGTTCTATATCCTTTACACTACTTAGGTCACCAAAAAGGATTAATTAGATCGCTAATTGTCTGCAAAGTCCGCGGGGGCGAGCACAAATGTTTCTATTTTTGTTCATTTACAACAAAAATAAGGCCAGAAAAAAATTATGAAAACACTATTGTTTGATTGTGACTTACTTTGGACAAATTAGTATTGTTCATTTCAAAGAAACACTTCACATAATAAAACAGGAACCGTGCCAAGGTAAATACAATTGCCAACTGCAATCAAATTGATTGATCATAACTAACATTAATTTGATCAAATGAGCATTGTTCTTTCTAAAGTGACCAATATAGGTTGCAATGTTGAATTTTACACACGAAAAAAGGGTGTTGTAAAACTTCATTAGGCAACTTCAATAATTGTGGTTTATAGGCGAAAGAACAAATGGATGTGAAATATGTCACTCTTTTTTGTTCACATTCGATTTTCACACAGCAGGGTGTTACATTGACAGGGTAATTTCATTGATCGTGGCTTACTTTTGTAATTGATTTATACAAAAAGTATAGTTACATTAATTTGAAAACCCCCCGAAGCAAGGGTGTTGCAACTAGTTACAACAATGATGTCGCCTATATATAGGCCAAAGAACAATTAGCTGCTATAATTTTGTTCTAGTATTTTTCATGTTCATATTGTTTTGTTCATATGTCCCACTTCCAGACGTGATAAAGAGAGTATTCCTATTTGTCAACATAATCATAATTATACTCATGGAGTAATCACGATATGGTTTCACCAAATTTTTAGGAACAGAAAGGAAACATTCTTACAATGGCGAAATAATATTTAAGATGCTATCAATTTCCTTGTGCAAAATAAGATAATGTTATATTCAATTTGGTGACTTTTTATTTACTGGAGGTTATAAACAATATCATAAAAAGAAATATGCTTCAAATGCGCAAAATGATACAATAAGAAGTATACTGGGTGCATGATGAAACCAACAAAGCGTGCACGCAAAATTACACCTTATAGTGGAACAACCCTAATACCAGTTAAAGTGAAAAATTATGTGAATCTTACACGTGTATATTAATTTTGATACTTACATAAGATAACACTATATACTGATGTTTCCACTTTAAAGATAAAGCAAAAGTAGAAATATAGCGCGAGACCTCGAATTGACGAATCTCTCTTCATTATCCAATGTTCGTTCGCTGATGATTGCGTTCGAAATAAATTGGCTTCTTAATTCATTTCGCAGTCGCAGATCACTGATTTCTTGTCCAGGGTTGTATGCTTGGTTGCAGTACATTCTGTGAGTAATATACATGTAGGTTGCTATGTCGGGCAGGCTTCCGCGGTTGTCATTGGCAACCTTGTTTCTAAAGATTACCTGCAGTGGTTTACTCATAAAGGACCCCTTAATCATGACCTAACCATTAATCTAGGTCCTAGGCCAAGTATAAATTGACTCCCAATTAATAAGATAATGTGCAAATATAATAGCCTAATAATGGGCTTTGTTGAACTGTGCCTCCTACTGAGCGGAACTCCACCAACGATCCGTACGAATGACCCGCGTGAAATAGGGACTACCGATTCCATATCAAGGCATCGGTCGAGCAGAAGCGGATTACAGGTCGGATGTACTTTAAACCATAGACCAAGTAGAGCTCGACCACTTGGTCTATGGTTTTAGCATGGACTCAACAAAATGGACTAGCACTTTAAGTCCCGTGTTCTAGTCTAAGCCTACATACGGTGAAAGCACTCATTATATCCGTACAGTAAACACGTGCGTCAAGATGACAGATGCGTAGAATTGGTGAAGGCAAGTTTGTGCATGGTACAACACTGGAAATGGTACAAAATACACCAACCCAACAGCCTGCAATCAACAGTATTACAGCCGAATATGTTGATTTAGTACTCCTTGGCAACACAATGACATTCCCATATTCAATTGTTGCAAACTGGAGAAGAATGATATATCAAACACACCTTTGGATTAATACTAAAAATATAATCCGGAACATTTCCATGTATTATTACCATGATGAGGTTTCAGCAAAAGATTCTACACGCGCGTAATCAAATAGACGCGCGCTTTCCCGCGCGTTCCGATCCGAGGAACTGGTCAAAAACGTCCGCATCATCTGAATACAGCGTGTTGTACACCGTTTCTGGACTGTAGTTATTCCCGTACGCGTTCTTGGTCTCTGCTGTATAGTCTACGGTAAAGCCGTCCGCGTTAGTCCTATGCGGCGCCTTACTGTTGCAGCTGCACGTGTGGCAGAAGTTCCTGTGCTCACCCTTCGTTAGGAGTGCCCCTCCCGAGTGATTGTGGTTAAAGAATGTCATATGCGAATCAATGTGATTCAGTTCTACGTGGCTCTGCCGCAAGGCTTGTTCCTGTTCCCTTCTCTCATCCTCTGTGTTCAGCGTTAGTAGTTTCAATATCAGCAGGTTCATGACGGAGGCAAGGGAGACCAGCGCCACGAGGATGTACACTATACTAAAGAAGACATACTCAGGTCTAGTCTGTATAACGTTATCTTTCTGCAACACGACGAAATCCCCGAATCCTACCGTCGTTAGTGTTATAATCACGTAGTAAAAGGCGTCCAGAAAGTTCCACCCTTCGAACTCCATGAAGGCGAGCGCGCCGGACAGCGTGATGATTCCGTTGACGAGTCCGCCGAGGAACACGAGCTCCATGTGTGACACCGAGACCTTCTGGAAGCGAAGACACTTCTTGACCTTCTTGAGCCCGAAGCCCATGAGAGCGTTGAGCCGCTCTCCCACGCTCTGGAACATCACCAAGTTCAAGGGGATTCCAAGGAGCGCGTACAACATGCAGAATATCTTGCCGCCCTCTGTGTGTGGTGCAGAGTGTCCGTAACCTGTGCATTGGAAGAAAATAAATGAAGAGGACAATTTAGTATAAGTCTCTGAAGGAGTACTCTTCAATTTGAATAGTATTTTATGTAAATACTGGATTTATTTCAGAGGTCATATATTGGACGACTTTGAGGACATTCAGGAGTAACTGTTGCCCTTTGGGTGCTGAGGGTCCTTCTAGCCAGCACCTAAAGGACAATGAAAGAAAACATTGAATAAACGTCTTTAAAACATTAAATGTGAATATATGCAGGTATTAAGGTGATTTCAAATGCTGAACTAAGTTGCGTAAACAATAGGATGTTGCTGATTCATATCGCACCGCATTCATTCTAAATTATTCCAATTCATGCCTTGACAGTTTTCATTGCTGGTGCTACCATCAGACGTCTGATTATAGCCCTTATTTATTTTAGTTCAAGGTGCATGTACTCATTCGAACGTCTCGATCATGCGACCAAATGCGCACATCTGATTTGTTAAAATGCGCAAATTTTATGACTTGCAATTAATTGCAACTTTGCAATCGATTGCATATCTTTCTGCAACGGGACCCATGTATAGACCTTATTTAGCTGTTTGGAAGAGAACCACAACATCACATAATGACAGACTATTTTACCATGTTAAAATTAGAATCTTGTTGAAGACCGGCTGGATTATTTTAGGAAATGTCTGGTATCGGTTCTAGTTCAAGGCGGCATGTGATATAGTGGCCCGGAGACATCTTTCTAATAATGTAGTAATACAGCCTTGAGTAGAACTGATAGGTATAGGTCTTCATTTATTTCGGGTTTCATGTAGACTGTAGTAGAGAATAACATAAAAGATATCAGAAGAATTTGTTAGAATACAGTAAGTTCTGGATGAATAATATCAAGCTTATTCGGGGAACATGTCCCTACTTCGTTTAAGTTCACGGTAGACATGTGATCGAGGCCTCAACACCCCATTAATGTATATTTCTTCAACGAATTAAATATCTATATCTCGTTTAGTCTAGATATGGATGAGTCTCCATTTTGTATGTGGCATTCAGAATGATAATCTTGCATGGATCAACGAGGACGAGTTTATTTTGGAATTATGCCATCATTTAGTGTTGGTTCAAGGTGTCAACGTGATATGTGCCTGCAGAAATTTTATCATCTTTCGAATATTGCGATAACTCGACCTTGCATGCGTGGGTCCAATTATGTTGATCTTCATTTGGCTCCTTGTAGGCGTTGGAAGTGAATCCAGTATTGACATTTAACAGCTAGTTCTGGTTAAAGGGCAGCAGAAGTTATTTGCATTTTTTTTTTACAGCGAATTTTAGTTAAATAGTTGCAGGTTTATTTTGAGCTTATGCCTCTGATTTGTTTTCGTTCAAGGTGGCGATATGATTTGGCCAGAAGATCCACTTTCAATTATTGCGACCGACAACCAGACTTCGTGTCGGCCACATAGTGTGTCTTCATTTGAGTCGTATATCGATATATTACGTTTTTACAACTAATTGTGCGAAAATGCGAAATGTATTTCGGGATTATGCCCCTTTTCTGTTTTGGTTCAAGTTCAAGGTGGCAATGTGATATGGCAAGAATAAATTGTACTCTCTCTCTCTAACAAATATTGTGATATATCAACTTTGTGAAGGTCATATAAGTGCGTCTTTATGTATGATTTGCATTTAAACACAAACAAATAAGATACCTCTGGTGAAAAGGGCAATTTTAGTTTGTAATTTTGTCCCATTTTTTTGTCTATAGTTGTCAAGGTGACAATGTGTCACCGGCCTGGGGACCTCTGACCTTGTATCCCCTTTTCGATAGTGTTAACAAAAATGTGTTGGATGATGCTTTGAAGATTTCATCGTTTATGCCGATCCGATATATCTTTTCCACATAGTTCATGATGAGAGGGGAATATAGATGGACAACATACGTCTTTGTCGAGTGATTTTTTCAAAGATTATCACCCTCAAGTGATAATCGGGTAAAACATTATTGCGATGTAGGTTCCTAACTAGAGGCAGTTTCTTAGAAGTAAGGTTTTAGGTTTTTAGGTACGAAATCCCTCCGCTTTGCTATTTTAAGATCCTTTCATAGCCAACTTCTCGTAAGCACACTCATGTTTTATTTAAAGGAATATCCTCATCGATGTTAGATAAGACTGCATTAACTCGGCTCCGAGAACAAGACGTGCTTGATCCATTATTGCGTCTGGAAAGCGTGTTTTAAATCTAGGGACATTGCCTTAACCATATCAGGGAAATGATATCTTTTTAAATAATCTTTAATAAACTCTGTGGCTAGTGTCTAGCATAGTTTGTGCGTCATCATACATGTCATACTCATGACTGTCTGGAAATCAGAGATTTCCATCCGATAAAGATTTCATGTTCAGGTATCAAACGGATGCCAAAGATGAACATCCTCAAGTGATAATCAGGTAAAACATTATCGCGATGCAGCTTCGTAACTAGAAGCAGTTGCTTAGAAGTAGGGTTTTAGGTTTGTAGGTACGAATCCCTCCGCTTTGCTATTTTAAGATCCTTTCATAGCCAACTTCTCGTAAGCACACCCATGTTTTATTTAAAGGAATATCCTCATCGATGTTAGATAAGACTGCATTAACTCGGTTCGGAGAACAATACGTGCTTGATCCATTATTGCCTCTGGAAAGTGTGTTGTAAACCTAGAGACATTGCCTGAACCATATCGGGGAAAGGATATCTGTTAAATGATCTTTAGTGACCTCTCGTGGCTAGTGTCTAGCATATTTTGTGCGTCATCATATTCATAACTGTCTGGGAATCAGAGATTTTCATCCGATAAAGATTTTATGTTCAGGTATCAAACGGATGCCAAAGATGAACATCTTCAAGTGATAATCAGGTAAAACATTATCGATATGTATAGGTTCCACACTTGAGGCCGTTTCTTAGAAGTAGGGTTTTAGGTTTTTAGGTATACGAAATCCCTCCGCTCGGCTATTTTAAGATCCTTTTATATCCTACTTCTCTTAAGCACACCCATGTTTTATGTAAGGGAAAATTCTTATCTATGTAAGATAAAACTGCATTAACTCGGCTCGGAGAACAAGACGTGCTTGATCCATTATTGCCTCTGGAAAGCGTGTTGTAAACCTAGGGACATTGCCTTAACAATATCAGGGAAAGGATATCTTTTAAAATGATCTTTAGTGACCTCTCGTGGCTAGTGTCTGGCATATTTTGTGCGTCATCATATTCATAACTGTCTGGAAATCAGAGATTTTTTATCCGATAAAGATTTCATGTTCAGGTTTCAAACGGATGCCAAAGATGAACATCCTCGACTGATAATCAGGTAAAACATTATCGAGATGTATAGGTTCCACACTTGAGGCCGTTTCTTAGAAGTAGGGTTTTAGGTTTGTAGGTACGAATCCCTCCGCTTTGCTATTTTAAGATCCTGTTATAGCCAACTTATCTTGAGCACACCCATGTTTTATGTGATTTGTTCAAAGATTATCACTCTCAAGTGATAATCAGGTAAAACATTATCGAGATGTATAGGTTCCACACTAGAGGCAGTTTCTTAGAAGTAGGGTTTTAGGTTTTTTAGGTATACGAAATCCCTCTGCTCGGCTATTTTAAGATCCTTTTATATCCCACTTCTCTTGAGCACGCCCATGTATTATGCAAGGGAATAACCCATCTGGGCCATCTAAAACTACATTAACTCGGCTGCGAGACAGAGACGCGAACCTATTGCCTACGGGAACCTGCTGGGGAACGCGGTAAACTGTAGGATTCTGCGGAATTTGGTTGGGAATTGGTTAATGGTTGCGTTACTTGAATTAGATCGTCAGTTGATCTTGTTCGTACCGATCCCATGACAGATAGGATTCGCACACCATCCAAATTGAAGATTTCGCCCGAAGCGAATTCATAGAATTGTGTTTTTTGCATTATTGCGTTTTGTGTTCCATATGGGGGCGGATTTTAAACAAAGATCTATATGTACTTGCAGCTAAATCAGGGAGCGTTGTTTAGGTTTAAATTCAAAGAATAGTTGAAAAGAGTTCGCAAATTCACCCTAGTAATTAGTATGATTAGATAGAACGAGAAAACGTGTCATTAACAATCTCTTCTCGCCGAAGTATTATCGTTTTTATTAGACGCATTGTCATTGAAATACATTTGTGTTGATGAAGTAAATTTATTCAAATCTAGGCCCATTCATTTAAAGAGTGGTGGATTATTAAGAAAATTGTAAACAAAATGATTATCAGTATAGCTTTAATTTAAAATTATTAAGCATGTTCTTAAACAACTTAAACAAAAATGAGCCGTTTTTAAAAACCTTTTCGTAAAGTGATCAATATATCCAATCACATGCTCAAAACTGTACCTCTTGATAACTTCACGGACATTATAAATCGATGAATAAATCTGAGACGAAGGAGACGGTGGTAAATATAATGAATGTAATGAGGCCGAATCGTTTATAAAGCCGTTTATGGGGCGAGCTGTCTAGGATGCCTCTAGGTAATTCACTTCATCATCGGTAGACGTAGCAAGGGGGTAACGCAACCCGGTGAGGGGGACAGGGAGGTTTATAGAGTATACATAGAGAGGGCAATATTTTACATCAATAGGGGATAACACGAGCTGAACATCGCAAGTTAGTATGTATAATTATGTTTTTGTTAAGAGGGGGGAGGGGGGAGGGGGGGGGGGGGGGTGGAGGGGTCAAGGGTTAATGAGAAAGATTATTGCTGTAAATATGATGGACAACGCAATAGCCAGCAAATTTAGAGTTAACCGTTCGTCTCGCGAAATTCGCACACAATATTTTGTTGTTATACAATATTCATCATTTTAGTACACTGTTCGGAAGAAAGAGAAAGAGAGGGGGGGGGGGGGTTAAGGGTAGAGCAAAGCGTCTACATGGTGGGAAGGGCTATTACACCCTTGCCCCACCCCCCCCCCCCTCCCCTCCCCCCTCCACAAGCCACTGCTTATCACCATCCATCTAAAAAGGATGAAGCGTGTATTGGAACAAACGCATTTGTAGCCTATAAAGTAAGATTGACGACACCACACATCATCATCATCTCCGTTGAAAGCCATGTATGATCTCCATAATTTTGCATTCACACCATGTGACACCACAGGCATTAGTAGTGCCAATCATACTAGAGAGTGGGGAGGGGGTGGGGGTGGGGGCTAAAAGACGATGAGAGTAATGTATGTAATATTGAAGGAGGGTGGGAGGGGGGGGGGGGGGGGTGGGCGCGTCATCACTCATTCCCCGTTAGCCATGGAGCAACAAATTTCACCTGACAGAGGTTAATAATAATAGTTCTTCATTCGAATGATGAATCTGAAGATGATATGGGTTCTTCCTCTCCATCAAAGTGAAAGTAGCTTTTCGCAAATGCTACGGAGGGATTCTAGTACGCTAATCTCAGCGGGTGGTCGCACTCAGTCCGAAAATACCCCCGTACCGTGGAAATCTACTATACGGTTGTCGGCTGAATTAGCGTTGGGTGTAGAGCGAGTACGGAGCGGCGGCGTGGTCAGCCCAATGAAGTATAGTACTTCAATGGGTCAGCCAATCAGCGCGCTTGTTCACTCGAGCAAGGAGACGTTCCCCGTATTCCTCACTGCGAAACTGCAAATAGTTCGCGACGTAGCCAGAGTACGGGTACGATCACAGCTGATTGCTTCCCCCGTACTCAGCTCTTCCGTAGTATTTGCGAAAAGCCTCTAGTGTCCTCTTTTAAGCAGCGTGGCTCGCACATCTCATCAAGCTATTAATAGGATGCAGTCATTATGATAATAGTTCATTCTTAAATTATTAATCAGATTGAACCTATATATTTTTCTCTGCTTATACATGTACAAGATTTCATTGGGTTTTCCCCATTTATACAAATCGTTCTCCCTTTTAAAAATTTTGAACGATAACTCTTAGAAATACATACATTGCAGAAACCACTTTCCGCAGCGATGTACACGGACAAAGATAATGTTTTAATATTTCATTCTTCGAATAATGAATCGGATTCATCCACAAATGTTATTTGCTTATATAAGATTACATGGGGAAGACAAATCAGAACTTAGGATACTTAAGAACTTGATCTTTCAGACGTGCCAGAGAAATTGTTCGTGAATGACTTTATTTATTTTAACTCCGTGTAAATAATGCTTAATTTGGGTTTTTAAGTTATTTTGAATCGCATGTAATGCCTGCAACTTTATATCATTTAATTTTCAAAATATTCAGATTTTTCACGTCGACCAGCGTCAAAAATTATCAATCGCGTAGAGGTGGTAATATCGTACAAAGCATGCATACTGATGTATGCATTGTCCTGTTGAGAGTATAGATTCATGAACATGGTTTATTGTATTGCATTCTATACAAAATAATATGTATTTGCCGGCATGCAACACAATCGATATGCATCACGATTTCAATCAAAATATGATTCGCAATACAAAATAAAAAAAAGCTTTCGAATCCATTTCTGTTGAAATAGAATTCCACTACAAGCGCTTCACGCTAGCTTTAAGAACGTGCAGGTGTCTCCGGGGATCGTAACTCAACTCGGATTTCATCGGACGTTTGGCGGTCACTGCCTTCCCGAGGCGCTCTTATGCCGAGTGGACTAGGGGCGTAGACCAAATTGAAAAAAGGGGGCATTAAGGTTGTGAAACGAGCGGACGGGGTAGGGTGGGGTGGGGTGGGATGGCCAAGGTAGTCAAAGGCATTAGTATCTGTCATAGTCTTAAATCTTATTTTGATGTTAATTTGTTTATCCTTATCAGGTAGGGGACTGGGGGCGTTCGCCTGCATGCTCTTCCCTCTGCTGATTACACCACTCAACCAACAGTCAGCGGCATGACGTGGCATGGCGTATAGCTACGAAAGGGGTGCAAGGAATGGGGCAAATAGCCCCTCTATAGATACTAATTCCTGCTCCCTTCTACCATCTGTGACTGTGTGAATGTATCGCCACTTACTGGGTATTACTGACCATCAATTATAATGGTGATCATGAATGTTTAATGAAGTAATACACACCATCTGATCATACTTTATGCAACCTGCCCCCCCCCCTCTAATTGTAAACCTTACCCCTCTGTTAGGACTCCTCAATTTTAAATTATACCTCCTCTATTTAGACTGACCCAGGCTATGCCCTGTTGACAGGTAAAGCCGAGACGCCCAAAACGACGTGCAGCTGATTCGCGGCACAAGCCAATGAACTCGCGTCATAACATGTGGACGTAACTCTAGAGCACACAGGTGGATTGACAAGGTAAGGGTGGGGATATAGTATCATCCACTTGTGCGCCATTGTAAGTTAACCCTTCCGGCTTGAAAGTGCTTGCCTTTCTCTATAATATGAGCCATCCCATCCACATAAACAGGTGTAGTGCGTAACATGCGAACACACAGGCGAACACATAATATACAATTATTTATATTGTGGCATTTTGTCATCAAGTTATTCGTTAAACGCATGCCATTTTCCGCCCTTAAACATGTCAAACGAAAACAACGCAATGAGATTGTTACTTGTATCGTTTTCAAATCTCACAATGTATTCATATTCTTGCACTATACTATCAATATAATGAGAATGGAACGTTTACCGTCGTTCAGTGGTGACAGATATAACCTGCTGGTACACACCCTAGAAATGTAGGGTGTTATACGTTTATATTAAGATCAATTACTATATTTTACGTCATTTTCTTCATCTACGTATATGTATGCTTTTATGAATGTGAAGCTTTTAAAAGATCTAATTACTTTCTTTATTGCCACGTTCTTCAGCTGTGTATTATGCAATGTATGTATGGGATGGTATTATAAAGCATACACATGAAGCAGGAGGTGAGGAAACATCGTAAATCTGGCCAATCAGGAGCTTTCTCGCTCAAGCAGGAAAAAGCGCACTGCGCCTGCCGTAGGGTATACATACCCTTGCTTACAGCATATTTGTATCACCTGACGAAGTGTTGCAGCGGCGCACGAAACGTCGTGATCTTTAGATTCCTTGTTGACCATACATTACGAGAAAAAACGAATATCATTAGCGATATTATTAACGATCGTAAATGTTTGTTATAGGCAACTAAATAATCCGTTTCTTCATCTGCGTGCTATGTATGCTATGATTGTTTTTTTTTTTAGAAGTGTAAGATGCTTTTCAAACAGCATAAACCTTTTAAAAAGAATGTTTGTTAAAACTGAATCCTAGGAATTTCGGGTGTTAAAAATATCTATATGTCATTTTCTTCATTTGCGTATTATGTATGCTATGATGTTTTTAAAAGTTTGAGATGCTTTTTAAACAGCATTAACCTTGAAAATACACTTCTATACATAAAACAAGACCTCAGTATTTACTTCGTTAACGTTTGTTATATCTCTCCTTATGTCAACATGATTGTCTACCGGAGAATCCTAACGGAGAAGCGATCGATATTTGCACATTGTCTGGTGAGTACGTGCAGACGTGGGAGCGAGATGCAACTGAAATTAGACAAGTGTGTGGTTAACTGCCCCGTTATAGAGCACTGATACAAACTTACTCGTCATGAAAGCTTCTAATATTAGACTATAAAGGGGACAAGATGCGTCGACAAGCCTACTATCTAAGGAACATAACCGTATAAGGCGCAGTTACAATTACTCATCATAAAGTAATACAAACTTACTCGTCATGAAAGCTTCTAATATTAGACGAAAGGGACAAGATGCGTCGACAAGCCTACTATCTAAGGAACATAACCTTATATAGCGCAGTTACAATTACTCATCATAAAGTGGTTTCTGCAATTAGAGAAAGATGTCAGTCATTGTCAATGTTACGTAGGAAAGTCCTCTCTTCAAAATAGATAAAAACTTAGCCTTAATAAAGAATTCGACTTATTGCATCGAGTGTACCAAAAACCCTGTCTGAATGAAGGAACTTGTGAATATCGCTCTGTTCCTTATGCGTGTGTTTGCGTGTGATTGTGTGTTTGTGTGTGTGTGTGTGCGTGTGTGTGTGTGTGTGTGTGTGTGTGTGTGTGTGTGTGTGTGTGTGGCTGTGTTTGTATGTATGTGTATGAGTGTGTGTGTTTGTGTGTATGTGTGTGGGTGTGTGTGTGGGTGTGGGTGTGTGTGTGTGTGTCTAACTTCTTTTTTTTATTATCTCTTGTTAACATCTCCATCGTGTTTATTTTATTTGTACTATTATGTAGATGTAATTGTTCTATTCTTATTCATGAATTGTAAATGTTATATACTTATATATAATTTGCAGAAATAAAGATCATAAAAAAAGAAAAACAAGTGTGTATGTGTGTGTGTGTGTGTGTGTGTGTGTGTGTGTGTGTGTGTGTGTGTGTATGTGTGTGTTTGCGTCCCTGTATTTGGGAGGAATTAGGCGGTTGCATCTACAGACACACGACAGAATAGGTCATTTATCTTAACATGTTAAGTTTATGCAGACATGGCAGATGTAGACTTAAATTACTTTTAAAAAGTCACCAAATCTCAACTCGAGAGCCTTTCTTGGAATGGAAAGGTTGTCCAGGGTCCTAGTAATCTGAGCAAGCCACATGAGTCCTTCTTGTTAAGTTATTCATTAACACACCTGCGACTCGGTCGTTTATTCAAAGTGGGCTCTATGTAGTTTTAAACAGAGGAACCAGGATAAAAAAATTGTGTAAAAGCACATTATTGCATTTAAAATACTGATGCATCGAAAAAATTGCGCTGTAGAAAAAATATCTTACGAAACAAGAACATTGTTTTATTTTTAAATTGATATTAAGTTGTTTCTGATATTATTTTCTGCAATGTCAATAATGATAAAACACACCATTTGCCAAATTCACAGTAAGCAGTTGTGAGAAAATGTTCATTTACAATAACACAAGTCATGCTATATTATAATTATATAGACATGAGGTTATTGTCCTGATTTGAAACTGATATTGTCTAAAAAATATAGTTGTTTCCAAATTATGCTGCAATTCTGTTTTCCATTTTTTTTTTTACATTGTGGCTTGCTCATCACCTTGGATTGTCAATGAACCCAGTTTTGTCAAACATGAGTCGATTTAATGATGGTGTTTCTTCCCCTCTTCAACGCCTGTGGTATGGTCAGGTAATGTAATGATGTGTCGAGGGTAGTGTTGGCAGCATTTATTGTTGTTCACCGCAAAGCATTTATGCGGTTTTACAAGGATCTATCATAAACAGCTTTATATATATTCGCTTTGTCGGTAACACCTTTGTAATAACTGAAAATACTTTTAAATTGAGGATAAATATGAGAGTATCATATTAAATGTAATGTAGAAATACATGTTGAATTATTCACGGTTTTGAGTTGTTTGCCACTGGATACGGGTCGGCAAGGAACTTTTTGATAACATGTTTATATAATTTGTTTTTGTTTTTGTCAATCTTATGCGTAAGGCGGATTACACGGCCTCGTGTCGGGGATAAACGATACTAATCATTTATCTCTTTTTGCATATAAAAAAGTCCCACAAGTTGATCCTGAAAATGTGTTGGAATTGATAATAAACAACAACAGGTTACCCCTGCCCCTATACTCCCCCGCTAGATT
>JBAMJV010014067.1:0-19912 GCA_037951105.1 Echinarachnius parma
GCAAACAAAAGAGGAGACAAATTTTCTCCTTGTCGGACACCTATATTACACAGAAAGAAATCTGACAGGTTATGTCCTACCTTAACACATGACTTAGCACTTTCATACATATTATACACTACACGTATAACATTACCATTAATACCACTAGCAATTAACTTTGACCATAAACTGGCCCTATCAACCAAATCAAAAGCCTTTTTATAATCTATGAAGGCACAATAAATCCTCTTACCACGATGCAAGTATAAATCAATCAAACCGTGCAATGTAAAAATATGATCTAAAGTACTATAGCCACTCCTGAATCCAGCCTGTTCATCTCCCATTAAACCAACACAATCCAAATATTCAGTAAGTCTTGCATTAATACAGGCAGTAAATAATTTACCTACACAACTAAGTAAAGTTATTCCTCTATAATTATCAGGGTCATCTGGAGAGCCTTTCTTTTTATACAAAGGTTTAATCATACCCAGGCACCAAATAGTGGGTACCACACCAGAGTACAAAATAGTATTAAACAAACAAACAAGCAATAACACAAAGCTGGTCGGTGAATTCTTTAAATACTCATTTAACACATTATCAATTCCACTAGCCTTATTATTACGCAATAGTTTAATCACTTTCTGAATCTCCTCTAAAGAAAAATCTCTATTTATATCCTCAGTAATAGAATGACGTATTACAGTAGGATCAAATTCTACTCTAGTCTCACTGCCCAACTCCTCTGGCCTCATACTTAACATCTCAAAATGCCTCTGAAACTCCTCAAGAGAAACATTACCAGTTTTACTTTCAGAGCTAACTGCATTATTCAAAATGTCCCAATACTCCTTTGGCTTATTACACTTCAAATTTCTTAAAGACTTATGCAAATCATTATAATAATCCCTAGAAACCTTCCGTATAAACTTCTTATAAGCCTTGGCCCTATCCATCAATTCAGCTTGAGCCTCATCCGTTCTTAATCCTTTTAACCTACGTTTAGCGTTCAAATATTCTCTTCTTCGAACCTCGCATAATTTACTAAACCATGGCTTTTTCTGAGAATGTCCGACAGGTCTAGACAATCTCTTCACCTTTTTACACATACCAAGCGTTTTAGCTGGGTCGGTTTGTCCCCAGCAGACACACAATATCACACACGATTACTCAACACACAGGGTCTATGTGTACACACAGGGTCTATGTGTGCACACAGTTAAAGTGACCCTTAAACGGTCTATTGCCAAGACTACACAGATGAATCCACGCAAGGACGACCGACCTATATTATGTTTTCCCCTAGCTTTGCAAACTAGTCTACAATAAAAGCTTACAAATGCTTTTCTGAATATTTTTGATCTCATCTTACTGTGTCCTCGTGTTTTACTTTCTCATAAATATAAATACAAAGGACTTGTATATATATGTGTCCACCGAATCAATATCAATTTGTTGTTGTTCCTTACCGATAGCGTCGATTCTATGAAATTTAGAATCATGATATCGACAAGCGGGCTTAGATCAAAGGCTAACCGACCAAACAAGCTGTTGTTGTTGTTGTAATTTAGTTCCTTTGAATTTGGCGATTAGCCTGTGTTGTCGATGTCGCCCACGTTCTGAGCGCCTGTAGTAGTCTAGATAAATATACCGTGGTTGGAGCCGCGAGCCCGCGACCAAATGCGGACAACGCCCCTTTTCTATTTTACGGAGATTGTTTATTTTCTGAGAAAAGGAGAGTTCATTGTGCCTGTCACAGTTCCTGCGTGCGAGGCGCCGGGACCTGGGCCTGGGCCACTGGCAAATTTTTTTTCAAGGGGGGGGGGGGGGGGGGGTTAATTCGTCTACCAACATTTTCGAAGGGGGGTGTCGGTGAAGAATTTTTGAGGGGGGGGGGGGGTTCGGTGAAGATTTTTTCGAGTGTCGGTGAAGATTTTTCGAGGGGGGGGGGGGTGTGGGTGAAGATTTGTCTAGGGGGGGGGGGGGGGGGCGGGTGTCAGTGAAGTTTTTCGAGGGGGGGGATGTCCATCAACATTTGTTGAGAGGGGGGTGGGGGGGGGGGGGAAGGTGTCTGTCAAAAAAGCCTAATCACTATTTCAACAAAACATCACATGCACAATGTTTTATTCAAAATGGTTCAAACCGATGAGTGTTTAGAGAGCGCCCTCTTACGTTTTAACGGCTCTTTTTTAATGATAACATGATCTTTACTACGTCATTTGTAATTTTGTGTTCCTTTCTAGTTATAACTATTAGTTTGTAATGTAATGATGCAGGTTTTGGTTACTAAAATTCAGTTTGACCAAAACTGTAGGCCTACTCTCCTTACCAGAACTGAACTATCCCTTTAAACTCATTGATTATGGAATTAAATGATAAATCGAAAGCCTGTATTTTATACGATAATAGCAAATCGGATTTTTTTTCGAAGTAATATTGGTGTTAAACAAGGAGAAAATTTGTCACCTATATTATTTGCGCTATATATTTGAATGACTTTACATTCTTTTTTAAACGAATATACCCTGGTCTCAGCTATTAATGAAACGTACCTCGATATAGTGAAGTCGATATGTTTTGTAATTTATTCACGCTTCTTTATTCATACGACACGATCGTCTTCGCTGAAAATGCTGAAGAGCTGCAATTAGCTCTAAATGCGTTGTTTGATTATTGCCAAAGATGGCACCTTACTGTAATTACTACAAAAAACAAAAATTGTTATAGTTTCCCGAGGGAAAGTGAGAAGGGTTCCTTCCTTCTTATTTGGAGGAAATGAAATTTGTGTATGCGATGATTGGGAACTACTTTCAATTATAATAACAATTTTAAGAAGGCAATGAATAAACAAGTTTTCTCAGGCTAGAAGAGCATTATATTCTATGAAGAGTAAAACTTTTTCGTTAAATCTTCCCATTGATATTCAATTAGAGTTTATTTGATCATTGGTTTTGCCCATTTTACTCTATATAATGGTATAATAGTGAAATCTAGGGGTTTTGAAGATCTCACTCACATTGCAACTTTTTGTGTGAAATATTGTAAAGAGCTATACTTTGTATATGAGTGAGGACACCAAATTGCATGGTTATGAGAATTAGGTAAATATAAACTTGAAAAAACACGGTTGCCTAACTCTTCGGTTGCTATCGTTTTGGTACCGATCGCTCTGTGAACAGCAAGGAAACGAAGATATCAAATGTTTTGTACAATTGTCAATATGCACTGTTTTTGAAGCAAGAAAATGAAATGTCATGGATTGGTAAAATCAAAAAATTACTTGATAACTTGGGACTCAAATGAAGAGCTTGTTTGCAAAAGGGGTTAGGTCCACTTTAGACCATTCCGAGAAAATCAATTTTTTTTTAATTTCTCCCATATTGCAATATGTTTATGCAAAACAAATTTGTCCTGATATACTACACTACCATGTGAATGTAAAACTGAGTATGAAAGACAATCAGCCTGTCTTCATATTTTTTGTATAATTTTTCCAAAAATTGAACTTTGTGGATCTAGCCCCTTTTTGCAAAACAAAATTTCACATAAGGGATAGGGACTTAGTAACATTGTCCAAATCCTCAAATAAAATTTTAATTCTAGCGGTTCCCTCATACCTTGTTGTATTCGTATTAACAATAAATCATGGGACAGGTTTCGGTTTTTCAAATTTCCCTTTCGTTACAAAGATATGTGTATACGATCAAAGTATTCAGATAAGAAAAACTCCGGGCGAGTTTTTCATCCCTGTACAAAGTGAATGCAGTGGGTTAGTGAATATCACCCAATATCACTTTGCATTTTCGACTCATTACTTGGCCATGCAATGTCCATTTGACTTGAAATTTTCACACAATACCCTGTGGACATATGAGATAGCAACAATGTACATTGCATCAACCATTCATCACTTTTTTGCACATGTCAACAAAGTTACTAGATCCCTTTAAGGGAGGTGGGGCAGCCCTAGTCACCCACTATGAACATGTATGTGAGTTGGCTCATAACTTAATTTTTTTCTCTTTCATTCTGATTAAATTTCACCCATCAAAAGCAAAAAATAATGACAACTCACATGTCACCGACAATGCTCAACTGTACAATATTTTGTTTGCAAAATGGGTTAGATCCACTTTGTTTGCAAAAGGGGCTAGATCCACAAAGTTCAATTTTTGGGAACATTATTTTAAAAATATGAAGACAGGTTGACTTTTTCATACTCAGTTTTACATTCACATGGTAGGGTAGTATATCAGGACAAATTTGTTTTGCATAAACATATTGCAATATGGAGAAATAAAAAAAACCTTGATTTTCTCGGAATGGTCTAAAGTGGATCTACTCCCCTTTTGCAAACAAACTGAAATGGATCTAACCCCTTTTGAAAAAAAGATTTTTCTTAGCCATTTTGTTTACACTTTTTGATGGGCATTTCAACTTTTCTTTGGTATCATCTCATAGAGCTACTAAAAATCAATACATCGTAAGACAACAAAATCATATTTGATGAAAATGGATCTAACACCCTTTTGCAAATGAGCTCTTCAAATATAAATGTAATTGCTTTCAAAAGCATGATAAACGGCAAGTTAAATGACACTGGTAAACAAGAATGGCATAGTGATATTGAAGGAAATGCTCAATGTATTGATTATAGAATCTCATCACTTTGAAACCCACTTGAAAACCCTCCCCCTCTAGCTCTGACCCAGCCCTCGGTCGCTTCGCTCCCTCGGGACTCATTTTTGGCTGTAAGCTATGTTGTTGGATCATACATAATGTGGCATATGGTTTATGTTTTTATGCACCAAACTGCACCATTTCAAGTATATAAATGCAAAATCTTCCCCGTGGGAGGGGGAAACCCCCTCCCAACCCCCCCCCCCCCCCCCCTCTGGCTCTGCCCCAGCCCTCGGTCGCTTCGCTCCCTCGGGACTCATTTTTGGTTGTAAGCTATGTTGTTGGATCATGTTTTTATGCACCAGATTGCACAATTTCAAGTCAAAAAATGCAAAAGGAGGGGGGACTCCGCTCAGTCACTTCGCTCCCTCGGGCTTGGTCGCTTTATCCTCGCAATGTCTCACTATCACCTCTGGCTCAAAGTTGGCAACTCTGTGAGTGTGGTTGGGCATGAGCCCCTAAACACATAAATCGTGAGCCCCCTTAGGGTTTTGCCCCCCCCCCCCCAATCCAAACTGCTTCCGGCGCGCCTGTATACAACTATACAACTATGCAACTGTGCAACTATGCAACTATACATCTACTCATAAAATAATTGTATGAGTAGATGTATAGTTGTATAGTTTCGTGTGTTGTGATTGGTTAAAAATATTTTCTGAGTAGATGTATAGTTGCACAGTTGTATAGTTTCCTGCATTGTGATTGGTTAAAACTATACATCCATTCGAGTAGATGTATAGTTGTATAGTTTCGTGTGTTGTGATTGGTTAAAACTATACATCCATTCGTATAGCTGTATAGTTGTACAGTTGCACAGTTGCATAGTTGTATAGTTTCCTGTATTATGATTGGTTAAAACCATGCAACCATACGAGTTTGGGCATGCATGTATAGTTGTGCGTAATAATGACACTTCGGCCCGCTCGCTTCGAACATGCATCTATCCACGCAAAATTCGATGGATGTATAGATGTATAGTTGCATAGTTGCACAGTTGTATAGTTGTATAGTTTCCTGCGCTCTGATTGGTTAAAACCTTACATCTATACCGTAGATGTATAGATGTATAGTTGTACATGTTATGTCATGTTTGGCCCGTCATAAACACACGAAACTATACAACTATACATCTACTCCTGCAATTATCGAATGGATGTATAGTTGTATAGTTGTATAGTTTCCTGTTTTGTGATTGGTTAAAACTATACATCCATTCGTATAGCTGTATAGTTGTATAGTTGCATAGTTGTATAGTTGTATAGTTTCCTGCGCCCTGATTGGTCAAAACCGTACATCTACACCGTGGATGTATAGATGTATAGTTGTACATAATTATGTCATGTTTGGCCCGTCATATGATCAGTGTACATATTTTGAAACGGGTTGGTCGAAAATCACGACGAAAGTTCCCGGATGTTCGGATCGGCGATCGATCGAAAAGGGGGGAATCCCCGCAAGAGTGGGAATTCTAGGCGATTGCATTGGTATAAACACGTGTACACGTACGTGTACGTATACGTATGCGACAATGTCCCTGGCCATATGGGCGTATATTTATACCGACGATAGTACCACCTCCGGCTCCTATTTCCTGTTCCTTGAATTGAGGCACTGCTGTAGTTTGTCTTCATCTCCGGCCGGCCGTTCGTGCAGCTACAAGCAGCTCAGGGAGTTTGGTATTTTTGAACGATTCCCCGTTCCTTTATTTCGCTTGATTGCTGAGCATGCAGTGAAGATCCCACCCATTTTGATTCAGGACGGAATACGGGCGGAATACATCTATCTAGATTCTAGATTATACTAGGGTGCTGTACATGATGTAAACATTTTCTCACGGTGAGTACGAAGACCGAAGTGATATTATATTACTTAGAATACCCATAATCACTATCATTTAGTACAAATTTAAATTACTTCTGAATATAAATAAAATGTAGGTAGGCCTATACACATCAAGGAGGGTATACAAAAATTGGTTTCATCGACAATGAATGATGACAAATGTTCATTATTAAAGGTGAAAGTGACCCCATTTACGTAACGTACTGCATATTGAGGTGTGTATACCCGTGATGGTAACACTTTATAGGCTTTAACGGCAAACACATTTATAAAAAAAAACACAATATCATACTTTAAATAACATATCTCGGTTCATACTTACGAATTATGTTATGCATGGGCATCAATGATCCAAATCGTAAAATGTCTGATGCTCCATTCGTTTATTTTATACTGAAATTTACTACAAAACTGGCCAAGATTACAGAAGTGACGAAAATGGTTTCCGAATTTGTTCGCTGCATGCAATATCAGGTGATCAAAAACTTGTCGGCAAATGCACGTCAACCGATCGCCCCGCGCATGCGCTATGCATTGCCGACGAGTTTTCGGTCACCTGACATTGCATGCAGCGAACAAAGACGAAGGAAATAACAGGTCATCATCATCATCATCAATTTGAGGTAATTAGTTATCATTCTTTTGCAACAAATTAAATAGCAAGCAAGGTAGGTTGAAGGTTTAGTTCATGTCTAGAACTAAAAAAAAAAAAAAAAAATAGATGTAAAGTTCTTGAAACCACCCGTCGCAAATTTCATTCAAATTTTTTAACGTCTCGTCTTCACAGTCGCCGTCCTACGGACTGCGCTGATCACAGTTACCATTTACGTTGACCTTTGCCAATTAAAGCCCAAGTCCAGTTTCAGGAAAGTAGCCGAATACATCTATATTTGACAATATTGTTGTTCGTGTATTGAAATGGAGGCTTGTGTGGGTAAAATCTGAACCTAAGCATCGTTAAATACAGAAATATCGGAAGAAATCAATATCCGCCTGTGAAATTCATAAATCCACCGCCCGTTCAGACCTGTCAGTGTCAGCGCCGCTAGCGCTGGGGGAGATATCGACAAGCTAGGGACAAAGCCCATATATATAGCGCGACACCTCGTGTACACCTCATGGTCGTAATACACGTAGGCGTATGAGCGATTCCGCGTTGGCGATATCTATCCCAGGTGGGATAGATATGATAATTTACCAAATATATCAATTAGTAGGCGGTTTCTTGGCTCAAATTTGGATAATCCTATATTAGTACAATTATATTTCTTTCACATTATTGGTAATAAGAGCTTCCATTTCATTTTTTTGAGAGGGGGGCATTTCCAAAACTGGCCTTAATTACCTTTAAACTAAAAATCACTTGGTTAAAGGGTGTAGTACAGTTTTGGTAAGGCTGATCGAACTTAGTCTTTGACTAGTTTAGTAACCCAAAACCTGCATGTGACGTTTTGTTGAAATAATGATTAAATAGAGAGTTTATCAACAACTATTTAAAAATCTTGATTGAACATTTTTGAAAAAGTCTTTAAGCATTTTTGACATTAAAAAACAAAATTCATCAAATAAATCTGCATAGGCCTACAATACATGTAGATGGAACCTTTCATATTGATTATTTCTGGTTTTCCCCATTGCGTCAGACAGAGTGGAATCATTTCTCACAACACCCTACAAACAATAGTGTGATATTAAATGCAAAATGATTCATTCATATTGATGTAGGAACGGCTTTAGATTGGTTAAAGATGAATATAACAGTTTTGGGAAAGATACAGAAAACATTTATATTGGCCAGAATAATTTATCAATATTGTTGAATAAGTATCTAAAAAAGGGCTTGTGTGGTAAAATCCGAACCTAAGCATCGTTACATGCAGAAATATCGGGACAAATCCAATGACATTCCGGACGATTTTTCAAAAAATATTGTCGGTGTATTAACCGCTCCGGTGTATTAACCGCACCCCCTAAAAAAAAAAGAAAAAAAAAAAAAAAGAAAAAAAAGTGAGGTTAAAAAAGTGAGGTAAATACGGTCGTGTATTAACCGCACCCCCTTTATTTTTTATTTTTTTATTTTTTTTGAAAAAAGGGTGCGGTTAATACACCAGCAAATACGGTATATTGGGAATAAATCAAGGGATATGCTTGAATATTTTCAGGATTTTACTCACTTTGGTTAATTTCGAAGAGATTTTTCTAATGGCAGTAACTCTGAGGAAATAATTAAATTCACCGCATAAAATCATGCTCAGACACTTCCGTTATTTCCTCACTTTTCTAAATTTCTTGAGTAGGCTTGAATCTGGTGCCGCTGCATTGCAGTGTGCTGTCAACCCTCCCGCATTTGGCGGGAGTCTCGCGCCACCACGCTCATTCTTCCGCCATCCCACCAATCTCCCGGTTTATGAAAAAAAACTCCCGCCAAACGTGTAAAATGAAAATCTTCCGCACCAAAATAAAAACGAACTATCGAACGCTTTTGTTTCCATTGTGGTTCGACTTGTCCTGGTCCTTTTTTTAAAGTACTCGGTCTTGGCTTGGAAAATTTTCTACAAAAAATGCAAAGTGATATTCACTAACTCAATGCACTCACTTTGCACACGATTCTGATGATCCAAGTGGATAATTTGACATCTGAACACTTCAATCGTAAATATCTTTTTAACGAAAGGGAAATTTGATGCTTTTTTTTTGTTAATAAGAATACAACAAGACATGAGGGAACCCGCTAGAATTCCAATTGGATTATGAGGATTTGGACAATGTTAATTACTAAGTCCCTTTAAAGGGACTTAGTAACATTATCCAATCCTTACTTTCATACCTACTCTAGTGGTTCTCTCATACCTTATCATATTGATATTAACAATACAAGCACGGGACGTCAGGTTTTGGTTTTTCAAATTTCCATTTCGTTCAAAAGATATTTACGATTGAAGTGTTCAGATATGAAATTGTCTACGGGATAATTTCATGTAGTGTACAAAGTAAGTACAATGACCTAGTTAATATCACTTTGCTTTTTTGCTCATATCTCAGCCCAAAAAAACATCCAATTACCGTATTTGTCGGTGTATTACCCGCACCTTTTTTCAAAAAAAAAAAAAAAAAAAGGGGGTGCGGTTAATACACGACCATATTAAATGCACTTTTTTTTTTTTTTTTTTTTTAGGGGGTGTCGGGTTAATACACCGGAGCGGTTAATACACCGACAAATACGGTACGTGAAATTTCACTCATAACTTTGCAGACATATCAGATCACTCCAATACACATTTTATTAATCACCCATCAGGGGCGGATCTAGCTTTTTGCTAAGGGGGGGGGTTTGACCCAATGACGATGCGGAGCATCGTCCACGAGCCGCGAAGCGGAGATTTTTTTTGTGCTATTTTGAACCCCCGTAAGTGATGTTTTCCACATCACATTTTCACTTGGCAGCCCAAGGGGGGGGGGGGGGGGGGGGAGATCCACCACTGCCCATCACTTTTTGTACTTGCAAACAAAGTTTAATACTAGATCCCTTTAATCGAAGATATGGATACAGTGATCAAATAAAAGTGTATTTCTCTCTTCTGTTTCCCCTTTCCATTTCCCTTGTTCAACAGATAACCTTTGATACTCAATAAGAATGGCGGAAATCCCTGATATCATTCTGCTGGACATAGCATCCGACATCGGTGGCACCAACCCAAATTTGTTTGCTCTAGGTTTGAGCCTTGTCTTTCGCTCATCAGAAGTATACCAGTACATAGCGACAAATGAAGGCGGAGCTAGAGTCAATGCTGACGGGACGAGAAACATGCTCTTCGACTGGAGAAACAAAACGACCAAGAAAGACCAAGTCCGGATCCTGAGAGAGGTGCTGGGGGAGGTCGGTCTTAGAACCATCGCCGAGACACGGTTACCGACATCCTCGACAGGCTTGACAGGTTTGTGGAGATATTGCTGACGTCTTCTTAGCACGAAATAACCTATCAAAAATACAGCATACAATGCTCAACCCCAATACTGGGCTAGTTAAGGTCTTTCTATACAGCTAGAGAGAGGATGGGGTTGAGGGGGGGGGGGGGGGGGGAGGGGGGTCGTTCATCTTTTTAATGGAAAGGAAATTTGAAAAACCGAAACCTGCCCCATGCTTTTATTGTTAATATGAATACAACATGAAGGAACTGCTAGAATTCCAACCAGATTTTGAGGATTTGGACAATGTTACTAAGTCCCTTTAAAGGGGAAGGAAACTCTGGAATTTTTGATTGCTACAGAATTCCTGTCACTTCTAGTTGTATATTCCCTATTGGGTATCATATTAATGGAAATAATCAAGTTAAGCCACCATCAACTGTTTTGACTTCAGGAGCGAGCACTGGAGGCTGCCATGTTTTCCAACTGTACCATATGAAATGTCATTTGTGCGCATCTGAGCGTGCACTATTAAACAAAAGCGGATTATGTAACCGCTATTGTTGAATGTAGTGTCAGTGGTTACGTACTAAGCCCCTTTTTGTTAGTGCACGCTCAGATGCGCTTAGATGATGTTTCATTACGGTACAGTTGGAAAACATGGCAGCCTCCAGTGCTCAGTCAAAACAGTCGATAGTGGTTTCAAAACATTGACTATTTCCATTATTAGTGATACCCAAGATGATATATACATGTATGACTAGAAGTGACAGGAATTATGCACCTATCAGTATTCAGCAAGTGAATTCATTCCAGCATTTCCTTCCCCTTTAAAGAAAATTGAGCATTGTTTTCCCCACTTTTTTTTTTTGGGGGGGGGGGGGGGTGGGTCATGCACATGATTAAGAATATAGCCCTGCAGTGTTACACAATCATACAATTTGGAACAAACTTCAAAGACATACCAGAAATGATTGTACAAATGTAAGAATGTCTAAATATATTCATACTGTAGTCCCTTATGTGAAGTTGTATGTATCTCGTTTGTGGTTTCAGTTTCTCCTATAAGGAGACACTCAAGAATGAAAAATGAAGAATGGAAATACCAATTATTTTTACATTTTTGTCCTCTTTCCCATAGATCTGCAATAAAAAAAACTAATTTGTAAGTTCTTTGTGTTTCATTTTTCATGTTATGCACAGAATCACCTTCTACCAGCGCTCTCCCATCAAACACATCACCTGTTGGACAGCAGCACATGCCTCTACAATATCAAGGTCACACACCTAGTCATCCTCAGAGTAATCCACAAGGTTATCCAGGAGGTCATCCACAGGGTTTGCAACGATCTAAAGGCATTGATTGTCAGCTGCAAAGCCCTCCACACTGTTTACCGTCCCAAACAGCTGCTAGCTACAGCCCACAGGGAATCACAGACGAACTGGAAGACATGGGTTTGTCTCAAGTGGAAGACGTCTCTCCTGGACAACAAGACACAGTGAAAGAGTGTGGGCCATCAGACAACAACTCAAAGAGTGGAGTAATAGATCAAGCCAAACTTAAAGTTGAGTCTGTTGGGCTCAGTGCAGATGTCTTCGAAGACTCGTCATCTACAGAGAGAGAGCAAGCACATTTTGATAACGATGACGGGGCAAGTCCATCGACCAGCACCCAGAAAAAAGATGTATATCCAACTGTTGATTTTAACCCAAAGGTTGAGGCCAAGAAGTCAGTGGATTTGAGAGAATACCAAAAGGAGCTTGCAGAAGATGGTGTGACGGGGAGGAACTATATCATCTGTGCTCCAACTGGGTCTGGAAAAACCATAACTGCTGCACACATCTGTTACGAAAGAATGAAGAAAATGGGACCCCAAAAGTCCTTCAAAGGACTCTTTATTGTCCCTACCCGACATCTGAAGAAACAGCAGAGAGATGCCTTCAATGACCTCTTCCAACCAGGGCAAGTCGCTTCCCTCGGAGAAAGCGAGATATTCAGCGATGTCTTCTCCAAAGGCAACATTAGAATCCTGATGATCACAGCACAGGTCCTTGTAAATGCAATTGCCCAGAAGCAGTTCAAGATGTCTGATGCATCTATGCTGGTCTTTGATGAGGGCCACCACACAACCCTCAACCACCCTTACAATGAGATCATGAAGCAGTACCTGAGGGAGAAGAAAGCGCTTTATGCTGAAGAGTCATCATGGCCTATTGGATGTCCTTCTAAGGGACTCCCTCAAGTACTTGGTAAGTGATAGTTATATTTCTTTATGTGCAGTAAAACCCTGCAGGGTCAACCCACATTGAGAGTACAAGGGAGATGAGTTTTCCATTGTAGGGCAACTTAGATACGAAATTGTCATCTGTCTTTTTATATTTTTATATTATTATTTACATCATGGGAGTGTAGGCAATGAAACTCCTCTTCCTAGCTCACTCTTTATTTAAGCCAATCATTTTTAGTGTTGACATACAATGTTTATTAGGTATATTATTGCTGTGTTCAATTTTGCAGATCTTTTAGGGTACACATTACATGCATACAATACAACTGACCCAAATTTTTAAAAATCACTGGAATATATTTGATTATGTGGTAAAATTTTTGTTTTCTCGTGTTTGATACAAGGTTTGACAGCTTCCATTGGAACGGGGACGTCTGATGATGCGCATGGTCACCTAGTTGTGCTCTGTGCCAATCTGGATTGCTTTGGGGTAAAGGTGGTGACCAAGCCCCAAAATGTTGCTGAGTTGAAGGACTTGAACAGACCTCCAGAAGAAGATGAAATCATCTCTACACCGACAAAGATTCCAACGCGGACAAGTCCCCGCATCATCGAGATCCTGGAGACCGTCATGGGTGAAATTCAGCTGCATGTTATGGCGAAACACATTGAGAAAGCAGCCGTGGCCTTTGTCCCACCTTTTGGATCCCTGGATTACGAATGCTGGATCGCCACAATCCGGTCCCTTGCAGAAGACCGGTTACCAGAGCGCTACATTTGCGCCACGTACCTCTTTTGCCTGAACCAGGCCCTGATGATCTATGAGGACCTCCGAGCGGAAGATGTTGTGGAATTCATCGAGACATTTAAGATGCAGACGAAGGGAAGCGAGGATTTAATTCCAGCCAGCCGAGATTGCCGTCTCATCTATGAGAAGTACCTGCCAGAGCTGAAGGATTTGGCATTGAAGGACGACGCTATGAGCAACCCTAAGCTGAATCAACTGATTCAACTAATCAAGGAAGTCTACAGACAGATTCCAGAGTCGAAAGGTTAAGAACTTAAAATCATACATCTTTTCAATGAATCAGTTACACAGTTATTGAACATAGTTTAGACTGTCTAGTGCTGTCATAAATTGTTAAATTCAAAGGCTGTCACATAAAATTAAATTCAGTCATCAAGTTTCTATAGATATTGCAATGCAAGTTTATTTTTCTTGCAATCAAATTCCAACATTCCAACATTTTGGTGTATTGTTGATTCCTTCTTGTATGGGACATTGGGACCGCAGTAATAAAAGGGCATGCTTTTAGAACATTTTGGTAATATTAAATTAATTTTCACCTTGAACAAAAATGGTTGTAGCTACAACCTACAAATCAAAGCATGGTCATTTACAAATGTTCAGTTAACCTTTTTCACTATCAAAAGCAACAGATTTCAATGTTTTGTACCTCTCCAGCTTCCCTGTGAGCTTGTTATGGTTTAAAACTATTAGTTTGAACAACAATAATGTTAATCCTAACAACCCAATTTATTCCTCGCAGGGATTGTCCTCGCAAGAACTCGCTTTGCCACCTTAGCGCTTCAAAAGTTCATCCAGAGCAACGGAGAGCTAGCTGGACTCTCTCCGAAGATCTCTGCGGTGCGGATAGTGGGTCAGAGCAAGGAGGTCGATGATGGTCAAAGTCAGGCCAGGCAAGAAGCTGCCTTGGCACATTTCAGCGGTGGTGAGTAAAGTCCAACCTCTGTTATCCAGTCATCGAGGTTTCCACAAACCCAATCAAACCGAAGGGATCTTGTAGTTTTATGTTTGCTGTTTTTTTTATTAATTTCCGCCTTAAAATGTTGCCCGGACCTCTCTCAAAAGTTGCGTGATGCATACACGACATTTGCAAGAAGTTTGATTTTACAAAATATGTACCAAATAAGTTATGTCACATGTTTGCATGATAAACCCTGATAATAGCAACTCTTGACTGGATTTCATTCCAAAGGTGGTGAGCCAGCTTATGAACAAGTTGTTAACAATATTACAATTGTCTTGTAACGGCACGCAAATTAAGCTATAACTTTAGCAAGGAGAATCATTTGTTAATAAGACCCCTGTTAGAAATGGCCTCTGCTAAGCACATGGAATCAACTTTAGGAACTAAAACAAACAAATTGGTAAGGAGTTTTTAAAAGTACATGGTAATAGTTTTGGAGGAGAAAGTGAAAAACTGTTATTTCAGGAGATAAAAAGACGGTATATAGTCACACATGTGTAGAAATCTGATAGGTCTATATGATTTTGTATGAAAGCATAACAGTATGTAACGCTCTTCTAAACTTTATGTTTGTTTTTTGTTTTCTTTATTTAAATTTTCCCATTTATTTTTCCAACAAACTTTATTCCATTTGGCACCATAACATTATCACAGAAGTCAGTAACCCATCCGATCATGCCACAAAACTGTCTAACATTTTTTTCCCATTACATTTTTTTTTCTCTTGCAGGACGTGCAAACCTTGTTGTGGCAACGGATATCATCCAGGAGGGACTCAACATTCCCGCCTGCAATGTCATCATCCGGTACAACTTTGTGAGCAACGAGATTGGAACGGTGCAATCCAAGGGGAGAGCCAGAGCCAAGAAATCCAAGTGCTATCTCATTGTGGAGAGGTGGGTATGGACTCTTAACCCATTCACTTTGAGATTATGATTTCCCCAAAGACCTAGTCTGCTAGATTCCCGTTGGCAAAGGGCTAAGATTGTATACATTCTTCCTAAGATTCTTCCTGATTCAGGAAGTTTGGAAGTGCTTTCGGCCATGCCCAGCACTCAAGAAGCGATTGCTGGATTACCATCATAGTCTAACATGTATGTATCTTTAGGAGCCCCCCCCCCCCCCCAAAAAAAAAAAAATGAATTGTAGTTTTGGGGAATAGCTTGTGATGGCGTTATCTCATCAAATTATTGTGGGATTTCCATCAAACTTGGTAACTAATGTACATAAAGACATTGAACCAATTAGATTTTGGGGTCATGCATGAGGTCAAAGATCACAGGTCTCATCATGGAAAATTAGCTAGTGATTTTGTTATCTCGCAAATTGATTGATAAATTACCACCAAACTAGATACATGTTTGTAACTGTCATGAGGAGCCAATGAACCGATTAGATTTGGGGGTCATGAGGTCATAGGTCACACGGCTTATTATATATATGTAAAAATAGCTCATATAATTGCATTATCTTAAGAGCTGATTGATGAATTACCATCACACTGATAAGCTGGTACTTGTATGTATCTTTCTTGAGGAGCCAATGAACGATCAGATTTTGAGGTCATGAGGTCAAAGTTCACCAGGCTTATCCAAAAATAGCTCATGATGGCATTTTCTGAGGAACTGCTTGACGGATTACCATCAAACTTGGTACATGTACGTATGTACATACGATCAGCACATACGATCAGCACATGAACATGGACAGACATATCTCCCATGTCTGTAAAACGGCCTACTACCAACTTCGTAAGATTGCCGCGATACGACCACTCCTCACCCGGGCTGCAGCAGAGAGCCTCATCCACTCCCTAATAACATCCAGATTGGACTTCTGCAATAGCCTTCTTGTTGGTCTTCCAGCTTCATCAATAAGTCTTCAGGCTGTGCAGAATGCAGCTGCTCGCTTACTCACAGGAGGGAAAAAGTATGACCACATCACACCAATCCTGGAAGAATTGCACTGGCTGCCAGTTGAGTACAGGATAAAGTTCAAGGTCCTACTACTGACATTCAAGGCTGTCCACGATCTGGCCCCTCAATATGTTGCTTTCTTGGTGAAAAAGAATCTCGTCCAGGGCTACGCTCATCATGTCTTCTTCTCCACGTCCCACGGACACGACTCCAGAAGTATGGTGATCGTGCCTTCTCTTCAGTTGCTCCACGCCTCTGGAACATATTAAATCATAAGTCATGCGGCAACGTTCGTCACATACATGTATACATAACCATAAATCCATGTATACATGTATACATGGAGGTAAAGATGGTGAGAGCTAATCTAGTTATTTATTTTCAATATTGACTTTTTATGCCTCCGCAACGAAGTAGCCGGAGGCATTATGTTTTCGGGTTGTCCGTCCGTCCGTCCGTACGTTCGTCCGTACGTACGTCCGTACGTCCCGTTCTCGTGATCGCGTTATCTCAAGAACCGATTGACGGATTTTCACCAAACTTGGGTCGTGTATGTATCTTGGGGTGCCAATGATCTGATTAGATTTTGGGGTCATGAGGTCAAAGGTCAAAGGTCACAGAGCTCATTATATATGCAAAAATAGCTCGTGATCGCGTTATCTCAAGAAGGGATTGACAGATTCTGACCAAACTTGGTACATGTATGTATCTTGGGGGGCCGATGATCTGATTAGATTTTAGGGTCATGAGGTCAAAGGTCAAAGGTCACAGAGCTCATTATATATGCAAAAATAGCTCGTGATCGCGTTATCTCAAGAACGGATTGACGGATTCTGACCAAACATGGTACATGTATGTATCTTGGGGGGCCAATGATCTGATTAGATTTTGGGGTCATGAGGTCAAAGGTCAAAGGTCACAGAGCTCATTATATATGCAAAAATAGCTCGTGATCGCGTTATCTCAAGAAGGGATTGACAGATTCTGACCAAACTTGGTACATGTATGTTCCTTGGAGAGCCAATGAACTGGTTAGATTTTGGGGGTCATGAGGTCAAAGGTCACAGGGCTCATTATATGTAAAAGTAGCTTGAGATTGGAAATCTCAAGAACTGAATATCAGATTTCAATCCAACTTGATACCTGAATGTATCTTAGGGAACAATTGTAGTCATTAGATTTTGGGGTCATGAGGGCAAAGGTCAAGGTCACTTATAGCTCATAATTGTGATACGTCAAGATCTAAAAGACAGAGTACCATCAAAATTGAGTTGACAGAATTAATTCTGTGTACATTGGGCTTGATATGAATAAATTGCGTACTGGCGGAGGCATCATTTTCGACTGCGCGCAGTCGAAGATCCATCTAGTTTCAGATCTCTCTATCTAGGTCGTTATTTTCCCAACAAAGATTCTGCCAGGATCGAAAGCTATGATTCTTACTCACTCACATTTTATTACACTGGCAATTTCTAAGTAGATTTAGCAGTTTTCAGCAGTATTTTTTCTTCCTTTTTTTCTATTTTCAGGGGATCTTTGAATGAATCCAGGGAGTACAAGAATCGTGATAGGGTGGTAAAGATGGCTGAAGCGATTCAAGTTGCCAACAGTATGGACAAGGATGTGTGGCTTGAGGAGGTTAAGAAGCAGCAGGTGAGTCACTGATCTATTGGTATACTGGATTTATGGTTAAGCTCTAGTAACTGAAATAATCAGACAATTGGACAATTTTGATTGTGATACAAGTTGCTAATAAGGGAAGTGGCTTCGGGGGGGGGGGGGGGGGGGGGGGGCGTTGCTAAGCGACAAGTGAGTCATGGCATGGATTGATGGCCAGCATCTAGTTACTGAAGTCATTGGCTGCCATGTTTTAGGACAGAGGTGAATGTGATTTATGTAGCTTGGGGGGGGGGGGGGGGGACTTCAGGAGGTTGCTAAGCGACAAGTGAGACGCAGATCTTCACTGTTCTTGGAATGGTGGTCGTGTCTAGCCACGGAAGCTACTAACTGCCATGTTTCAGGGCAGTGGTGGATGTGATCCAAGTGCTAACAGTTTGGGCAGTGAGGAGTGGCTTTGAGAGGTTGCTAATAAGTGACAGGTGAGTTACTGATCTCCAGTATTTTTGGAATGATGGTCAGTGTCTAGTAACTGAAGCTACTGGCTGCAAGGTTTTACGGCAGTTCTGAATGTGATTCAAGTTGCTATTTAGGAGGGAGTGACTTCAGGAGGTTGCTAAGCAACAAGTAAGGCATTGATCTCCATTATGGATCGATGGTGGGAGTCCAGAGGGGAATTCCAAGCTAGATTCAATTCATTGTTTTCATTGCAGAATAAGATGAATGAAACTAATATTCTGTGAAACTTTGATTAGTATCAGTCAATCAAACCAAAAACTGAAAAATCATGACTCTTGATGATGGCCCAAACATAATAATATTAATAATAATAGATTTATTTGTATATCGCCTAATGAGGGACAGCCTCTAAGTGCGTATTATTATCCCTGGTCATTTGGTACAGTATAGACCTGCACAATTATCTTGTACACATTCTCAACTCCCCATGGAGCATACTAGCTGCGGGCAACCATATAGGTGCATGAAGCTAATTTTCACCATACTGATAAAATATTTTTAAAAGGATGATTCCTTCTCAGGAAGTCCACTATTACGAGGTGCACTTGGTGTGTGATAAAGTTCAAAATATGTAGCATGATTTGTTTCTTATTCCCAGAAATCCATCTGGGAGCAAATGGAAAAGAAGGAAGTTGAGAAGCAGGCCAGACCAGCGAGCAGTGCAACATCTGACAAGGAATGAAGGCTAGCAAACTATATACACATGTCTTGACAAAAGCATTAAAGGGTACCACCACCCAAAAATAATATTCTTATTAAAGAAAGGTAACATCTTTAGTATTCCATTCCATGAACAAGTTCACAAAAATATGTTTCCAGAAAAAGAAAAAAAAAATTGGAAACGCATCACCATTCTAAAGCATGCGTTCATGCGGTCTGAATTACGCAGACTGCTATGTGTGCGGTGAATTGCAATGTGTGCAGAGCGAACGAATCGCCCGGGAATCTATTGTTTACAAACGTGCGCGTGAATAGCATTGGCGCACTCGCAAATGGTTGGCCCGTATGGAACCAGGAAATAGCAGTGGTTCCGTAAGTGGTGGAAATAAATTGCTTTGTTTATGAATTACACAACCCTTTGCAAAATGTTGGGTATCTATTTGATATCACAAAACGGTACCAAAACATATAATAATGTGTTGTTCTTTGCCTGGTGGTCCCCTTTATGGAAGTAATTTTGGCATGGTGTTGGCCTACCATAAACTTACAAATAACTTAACTTAATTTGTTTCTAATTCCCAGATTTCGAACTTGGAGCAGATGGAACAGAAGGAAGCGGAGAAAGAAGCCAGAGCAGCCAGCAGCGCAACATCAGACTGGAAACTTCTCTGCAATAGTTGTAGTGCCTTCATCTGCAAAGCCAGTGACCTGGAGAAGAGGATATATAACTACACCTGTCTAGACGAAACGATCAAGGACCGAACCCAAATAACACCCACGGATG